>JAULBM010034351.1:0-10976 GCA_032357055.1 Geukensia granosissima
CACACCTATACTCGTATGGTATATCATTGAACGGCAGCTGGATCGAGGGGCACAGGCAAAGAGAAAGCGATAGCGGTAATGCTTATATAAGGGAAATACTAACACAGATAGATGATTATTTAAACAAATTTTGACTAATATTGATAGGTAGGAGTTTGGAAGACACACAGAAAAGGGGGGGGTCCGCTCGTCGAGTGCCTGTGGAAAGACTGGTTGGCCCATAGTCAGAATAATGTGTATGGACGTTAAAGTGGCATGACTTCCTGCCGACTGTTTCCCGCTTCCGACTTAATTAAATCCGGAAAGAAGACAAAGCTTTTATAATGCGATTTAAAGTAACAGTCTATTTCTCGGAAGTTTGGATTGTAGTTTTCGTTGTAACTTTTTGGAAACCGTATATGAATACGGAAGTGTCAATTTAGTTTGAAAATGTCCATTTCTTAAGAAAAGTTATCGGATTTTACCAGCTAGTGTCTTTCCTATTTCCTATACTACGAATACATATTTTATTTGCACTACAATAAAATAATATTTGCTAATTTTTAAAAGAATCTCACTCACTCAGAGAATCACATTTTTAAAATATTTAATAGTGTTGCAATTATTACTATTGTTTCACAACTTTTATTTTGTTGTGGACTATTTGTCAGAACTTTATATACTAGTATGAGTGTTTGATAATTGTACTTCTGTATTTTATTGGATTACGCAATATGGTACCCTGTTGTTGACTATGCTTATCAAATTAAAGAATTTGAATCTGAATAATTAGAACTGCCTTTTCTTTGAGGCGTAAAAATTTCTAACTTTTTACATATAATTCACAGATACCAAAGGGTAAGACATAAGTCGTTAAATCAAAAAGACAGACAAGACCGTGGCAATCAAAAAGACAGACAAGACCGTGGCAATCAAAAAGAAAAGTTACAAAAAGAAACATAAGACAAACAGTAAACGCAACACTACACACACTAGGGCGAGTTCATGTGCACCGGAAGGGTAGACAACTCCTGCTCCACTAGTGGTACCTGTAGTGTCACTCGGTAGACAAAGCCGGTGTATAGTTACAACTGATGATAGTCACAACCTGTATAGGAACGGATTTGTTGTCACGACAGTGGGAACATATCCATTGTTATGTGTGAAATGGATATTTCCTATACCGTCAACCAATTCATGATGACAGCTTTAATCTTTCCTTGAGAAATCCTTGGTTCATTAGCTTTCTTGTCAGCAGAAACCCTCTATCATTAAAATCCTGATAGAAAGCACAAGCACTGGAGTATTGTATCAACAGAGAAATATACACTTCGTAGTGTTTTACGTATGTTCGTGACGGACGTTACAATACGCATGAAAAACATTCGTTTAACATCCGTTTTAAAACAGGCGTTTTACGCATGGAAAAATGGTGAAATTTTCAACATCACAAACTTATATAAAACAGCAGCCTTTTAATTTTTTGTGAAATCATGACGAATTATTCAGTATGCAAAACATCCGTAAAGCGCCTGTTTTCATGTGTGTAACGTACGTTGAAAAACATCCATTTTTCATCCGTGGTACTATACGTACTTTTTTCATGCGTTTATAAACTTTCAAAAACGTATGTTGCTATATTTCCTGTGTAGATTGGATAATTGTCCTAATTTTAAATCATTTGCATTTATATTTTTCTCTCTCACATTTTAGTAAATGGTGAAACTCATCACTTATTTCAGAACTTGAGCAAATATTACTTTTTCTCTCAGGCCTCTTGATATTTTGCCAACGACCTGTTCCAATAGGTAGCCTATGGTTGCCAGTTTCAAACATACAAAATGTGATTCTATCTTTATCAGGTAAAATGTCCAAATATTTCTCAAATTCAAAATCTGTTTAAATAACTTATAACAAACACCCTTTGGTGAGCTTTCCATATCAGATCTCCAAAGTTGGAACTGATCAAACAATTTCCTTTTTAAACTATGTGCTAACCATCCAGAATAAAATTTTCCTTGAAAAAACCATATATTGCTATACTCTCAGCTTTTTGATATATTCTGAATAAAATTTATCCTGGAAGACTTCAATAACCCTTGGTTTTTTATTTAACAAAAGCTAATTGAAATAAAATGTTTGACATTTTATTTTCTTCATCATTTACGAGTTTTGACCAAAAATTAACCATACGCAACTTAATGGAAACTGACAGTGGATGTATACACCAAGATCTCCATATACCATAAAATTTCGTGTTGATTTTTTCACATTTAAGATAATTTTGCAAAATTTTAAATGCCCCTTTCAATCATTTCTAAACTAGTTGCCCATAAAATTCACATCCATGTAAAATGACAGGTTTCACAATTTCATCACAGAAATTTAATAGACGTTTTACTGACAAATTATGTAATCTACCTATTTTTAATACTTAATACATTGCTATATAAGCTTTCGTAAAAAATGATTTCTTACACTGAATATAACTACCTGTTTTAGAGAAACATAATCCAAGGTATATCATTTCGTTTTACCACATTTCTTCCTTCAATACAAAACGGATTCACGTTTTTGGAGTATGACCAGCAGAAAAAATCATTACTTTGGTTTTTTTATATTAACACTCAATTTCCATAATTTGCCATATTCTGAAAAAATATCCAAAATAATTTGTAATCCTTCCTTTGAGTCCGCAAACAAAACGGCATCATCCGCGTATAGCAAAACGAATAACTTCAGATAAATATTAAATTCACTTTCAAGTTCATCAGTAATGCATGTTAGTCCGTGGGCATTCTTGTTCACTAAGACACTAAAAAGTGTTCTAGATCATATAAATACAACGAAAATAAGAAAGGGGATGAATGTTTTAAATAATCATGAACAAAAAAATCAGTTCCTGAAGATTTGCTATTTTGTAGATTCTTTATCGCACTTTCAATTTTCATCACTCGTTATAAGGTAATTAAATGTATTATTTAAGTCTGTCAATCTATCATTTTCTTTAGGAGAGATTTTCCCCCAGCGTTTTCTTCAGACTGTGAATTCATATTTTTGAAATAGTTAAATGAAATACCAATATGTATATCAGGTGAGTTCCGTTTCTTATCAGAGTTAAAAAAATTTCCTTTGTAGATTTCAAATTGTTAATTTTATTACTTTGCTTTTCTATGTTTCCTAATATTTCTATCCATTACTCTTTAATAACCGTTTTCTAAACGTTTTGTTGTTCTTCTGTTTCAGTTTTCTTTTTTAATGCCTATAATTTTTTTTCCAGAAGACTAAAACTATAAACCATAATTTATTATTTTGTATCTTAGATTTACTATTATTAGACTTAGACCTTTAGATTTGTGAATTCCTCTGTTTTTCTCGTGGTTGGAGTGCATTTACCCCATATCTTTTCATTTTCATGTGTACCAAGAGTAGACTTTGCCGAAGTAATAACCATGTTTTGTCGTCTATAAATGTCATATATTCATAGAGAAACAAAGCTTCTAATTTTTCTTTGAGTTTTGAAGTGGAAATATAGGTATAAAAGCTGGAGGAATCAAATGTTTTGATAATATTACAAGAGGTAAGGGAACTTGATTCAGTGATCCTAACTTGACTGAACAGATTTCAAGATTTTTTACCGTTCGACTGAGAGCATTAATTTGCTGTTTAGGACGTTAATAACTTTCGAATCCGCCCCAAGATTTTTCTTTATGGAACACTACGTCGACTACGGCGCTAAGACGTCATAAATAAATCATAGCAACGATGCCCAACTTGCCACGTGATAATGCTGTAGTGAAGCAATAATGTGAACAGTCCAAATCGCCAGGCATGCCACGTGGAGTAAAACGGCGTAAAATTGGGAAGGATGGTTTGTGGAATTTTAGCCGAAGGACCAGGAGACTTCTTGGAAGCTGTGTTTACGTTTCTTCTTTGGTTCATCTGAGTATGATGGAGGTCAAGTCAACTCTGTGTAAATTGATGAGACCGATGTTGGGGGGAACAAAACCAATTTACTTCTGGATTTTCTTAGTTGGATTTTACATACTGTACTTTATCGTGAATTACAGTTTAACTAATTATTTACTGAGTGTATTTAATACAGATCAAACCAAAATTCCGAAAAATGAATCTAAAGACTCTGTGAACAAGGATTTATTGGTACACAAAACGAGAAGAGGAACCGTCTATGGAACTGGATAGAAGATTTATGACTTATAGATATGTTTTTTTGTTATAGAATTCCAATTATGGAAATAAAAACTTTATATAATGCTACTCAAATCTACTGCTGTTTGTGGTTTCTGGCGAACTGTTTACATAACCGAGTCTAGTTTTTTTGCATTTTGTCTGACAGGAATATGTAGAATTTAAACAAATATTAAAAAAAGTCAATTCCAATAGTTGCTACGCGAGGATAAATGTGATAAAGTTTATCCTACATTTGTATATAGAACTTTGAATTTTTTTTAGAATCCCATAGCTTGTTAAAAATTTGCTTTGTACAGAAATAGTTAAATTATTTTTCCAAATCACGAAATGAATTTGAATTCGCAATCATTAAAATAGTTTAATTCTTCATTAAAGACAGAGTTTTACAACAATAATAATAAAAATATTATAATGGGAAACTATAAATTTATGCGTTTTCTACATGAGTTGACTTGAAAGACATTTTAATTTAAACGAAAGTTTCCTCGCTGTATTGTTTATGTAATTTCCTACTCGATTCGCTTTGTTCTATTTCAATTTCTAAAAATGAGCGATCGTTAAGTGAAATGGACTTTAACAGCATGTTTGATCAAATGCGTTTCACATGTTGAATCATGCTAACTTTCGAACAGTCTACTCAATCAGAAATCTATGGGTATCTACGGTAACACAATTGCCCGCGTGCTTCCAATGAATGCATGTTTTCCTTGTCCGCCTGTTCTTGCTTCACAATTAACCGGCGTGTTGAATTCGAATTAATAGGCTAATATGAATCAAGCAGTTTACTTTAAAATTCCAAGTATACATTGCACGTTCACGTCCGACTTCACTGTACGCAGCAGTTTCGAACGGCGCTAGATGTATTATTGTTTACAAAAAATAGAAATAAAATCAAAGCCATTACCAGCTTGATTGCAATATTTCAATAAATCATTTATAATTACCATTTCAATATTTATGAATACAGTATTTACAAGCATTTATGATATATAGCTCCGATCAATTTGTTCATTTTACTAAATTGTTTGCTCCTCGTGGGACCACAATTGGCAAAAAAAAGAGATATTGTATGATACAATTTAAAACTCAGGTGCTTCGCAAGCGCAGCATGATACGACCACAGCATGTTGACATGTGAAAGGTGAACAAATGAACTTTAGGTAAGTGTAAACACAGTATTTTGTGGACACAATAATGTGCTGGACACAGTAAAGTGCTGGACACAGTAAAATGTTGGACACAGTAATATGAATGGATAAATGACCATTTTGACTCGTATTATCCTCAAAAATGGTGTCACTATAGTTAAATTTTTCATAAGGAACACTTAGAGAAAACCCCATCAAAATCAGATGACAATACATTTTTTTTAAATTATTCGAAAATGAATTTCGACCACCCCCCGTCAGGGCCCCACGCCAACTTTGACCCCTTCAACCTCGAAAACGGTAAGAGATAGAGAAAATCTACTTATGTGACACTGAAGCTCTCATACAGAGGAATCAAAGTAAAAAAACCCATCAAAATCGGATGAAAAATTAAAATAGCTTATCTCTTGCCAAATCACATTTTTTTAATCCTTAAACCCCTTTTAAACAGAAAACTGTAATTTTACCACAAAATTCTTCGAGTAACTTTTTTTCATTTTTAATGAGAAATCATTTGGAAAAAACCCCATCAAAATCGTGTGAAAAATAAAATTTTTCCATATTATACGAAATTGAATATCGCCCCCACTACTTTGACCTCTTTTAGCTTGAAAACCACTGGCACTCGTTTCTATCAATGCCCGGTCTGTGTCAAACAATATAACTAAAGCCTTTATTTATACTGTTTGACACAGACCGGGCATTGATAGAAACAAGTGCCTGTGTTGAAAACCGTAAAAGATAGAGAAAATCCGTTGACATATATCACTGAAAGCTATCACTAAGAGAATCAAATGCAAAAAAAAACACATCAAAATCGGATGAAAAATAAAAATTTCTTATCTCCTGCAAAATTACGTTTTTAAACCCTTGACCCCTTTTACACAAACCTTATATTTTAGGAAAAAATACTTGGAGTAACTTTTATTGCATTTTTCATAAGGAATCATTTGGAAAAAAAAAACATCAACTGAATCAGATGAGAAATAAAAAAGTTTCAAAAATTAGGGCGTGGTCATTTTAGACCCCCTATATCTCAGTAAGAGTAAAATAGGTCATGACGCTTTTTTACAACAGAATAACAATATGTATTTCTGGGACACAGATCAATGATTTGAATATTTAATGAAAACAATTCAGAACGTAGATTGGAAAATTTTTGGCAATATAAAAGAAAATGTTTTTCATCTTCTTATTCGTTACAGATATTAAATAGTCTGTTTTTCCTTTCTAGTTTAGGCCTAAAGTGCCTTCCTTTTTCAATAAGTAATGAATGGTCACTAATTCTTAGTTTTGTTAAGGCATTTGTTAAAGAATTTGGGAGATTAAAAGTTAAATATTCTTGAATCTGAAAGTTTTGATAAATATTACTGAAGAAAAAAGCTTATTATCTTCAACTGACAAATCTTTTAGTTTTCTGTAAATGTCTTGTACATAGCAATCATTACAAAAAAAAAAAAATACTCGATGACAGGATACCCTATTGTGTCCCATAGGCCCCCTTTTTTACAAAATTTTGTAACAGATAAACGATTTTTTGAATATTTTTGTATTTCACTCACTTAAACAAAATCATTTTTCCTCCAGCCTTTTTGAAAAAAGAGTAAAAGCCACCGCCAGGTAAACTCACCTCGTTATGCATGAACTTTTTATTACTGTCATGCATTTGTCATAATCTAGAATCGTTATGCTTTTCATTACTAAGCTGTGTAATTTCCCAAATACAATTAAATAAAGGTCAAATTCAGCATCCGTAACATGCATATTCGAGTTGTCAGCCTAAAAGGAATCATGGAAACAAATACGCCAGGGTTTCAGAAGTACATATCAGGAATGGTCTTGAACCCACAGGTACTCGTGGACAGGATACCCTATGTTGCCCCAAAGGACCCATTTTTACAATAAATTTCGATTTTTTATTTTTTAAAATGTTTTTGATACAAACGTATCCTGAATATTACCATCAATCATTACGGTTACTAGTCTGTATGACAGCAACTAATGGTTGATGGTCATATTCGGATATGTTTGAAGCAAACAAATTATAAAAAAATATAAAAATCGATTTTTTTGTAAAAAAGAGGGCCTATGGGACACAATAGGGTATCCTGTCCACGATTATTTTTAATAACCGAGTCATTCATCATTAGATAAAGGTCACAGTCAGCATCCGAAGCATGCATTGCAGTTAAAAATAATGTTGTGGAATGCAATATTTTCAGTCGTTTGCACACTTACGCAAATGAGCCGACCTGTTAGATCATAAGCCGGGGTGGCGGGAGAACGGAATGGCCGTGGTTAATGTCAATGGCAGAGAATGCTATATAACATTGTTACTGTCGTTAAAACTGGGGTTATGTATACAAGGTAAAGCTGCCAAAATTTTATTTATTTATTTTTTGCTCATGTGTTAACCGGAAGTAAGAGTGACCTGGAATTCTGGTGTACAAATCATTGTATTAGAATGTTAATTTACAATTTCTCCTTGAAAATTAAGCCTACCCCCCTGAAATGTGTACTTGGGTAGCAAAATTGTGGCTTAAAGTGCAACACTGGAACCATACAAGGCTTAGAAAAGTGGAAATTTCATTTCTTCTCCTTTCATATAAGTAAAATGTTACCACTGTGTATGTAACAGACATTTGAATGCATTCTGTGTTGAACATTACTTGCAGTCATCTGCGGGATGCTTGATCTCCCACTATAACAAAGCGACTCACAGCATTTTCGATTCTGTTTATTAGGTAACTAAATAAAAATAAAAATAAGGGGCACTGTCCGATGCCCCAAGCGCCTGTGGACGGCATGTAAACCGTAATGAAATAATATTTGAATGACCGTTTCAGTGTAGTGTAATCTATGAGCTCTTGTAAAGTTTAGATCACAGTTGTCTCAAACTTGCGGAATGATACATACGAGAAGCTTGTCTCATTTTTTGTGTAGAAATGATAAAATGCAAAAATGAACCCTAAATGATTTATTGTTGCATAATATACTGCATTGTTGCAAGTTTAGGTTGACTAAGACGGGTTATTGTAGATGACGAATTGGTATCATATTTGTAAAGCAAAGAAAAAACTTAATCATTGTTCCGTGCTGAGACGTATATAATCGCCGCATCTCTCCGAGAATTTGGTGGACGTTTCCCTGGTTTACTATCCGAGAATCATATATCGTGTCGTCAGTCATAGCCCACTAGACTACACAAAGCGTTGAAATGTTAAAATACTATAATACGTAATGGAAAATTGATAAAAAATGATTTTTTCGCGAAATGAAAAAATTTGTCGCGAGCTGCGCTCGCAAAAAAATTGTCTGTATCGTTAAATGTTAAATGTTACTATAGTCACTAACTGCACATTCTTAATTAAATAGCTGGATTATCATTCATTCGAACGGGTAAGACGTTTGATTCAGTTAAACCGAGTTTAAGTATAAATGAAACGATCTCGATAAGATTTTATGGTAGAGGAAGCCGGAGTACCTGGAGAGAACCACCGACCTTGGGCAGGTGACTGACGAACCTTATCACGTGCGATGCAAGTTAAACTCAACCCGATTATGTAAGTTACAAAGTAAGGCGAGAACTCGCGGCTTATAGGTGATAGGCTACAGTGATCTGTACATCAACTACCTACACCACTCAGCTAACTACCTAGACCACTTGGCCACCCAGGCCCCCAAATATAATTGTCTGACTTTAACCTTTTTTAACATTTAACATAGTTTAAATCGTACAAGCTCCCGCAAAATATAATCTGCCATCAAATAAAACAGCGTCAGACAAAATAAAATGAAATGACAGCTGCTTTTGTCTTACAAATAGTTGAAGCACCTTATTTATGCATTTTCAAGCAACCATAGTGCTATGATCGCTCGTTTTTTGCCTTCTGTTGTTTGCTATAAAATGTACTTTAAAAATAATATTATATTAATTACCACTTGTCGCGCGATTGTCGCATGTGATGTTTACAGGAACCCATTATCTATAATACATGTAACTGACTGCCAGCTAGTGCCAATCTGTGATACTTTGTTTGAACAAATCTTTTGTTTGCTATGTCTGTGATATTGATGTTTTATAGTTTGATCGTAACTTTTAAGACTATTTTTTTATTTGTAAATAAAACAAATTGACCATTTTAGTACTGTATATCTTATTTTGATTTCATTTTAGTAAGTGTTATCATGTTCTCGCCACGATATGGCTGAAATACTGCCGACGAGGCGTAAAACACCAATCAATCAATTAAAAAGCCAATCAACGCAATTAATAATCAAAATACTGACGTACTGGCTATTCGAGAGATCCGATCGATGTCTATTTGACTCAGACTGTACTCCCCGATGAACATGTCTCAGAGGTGACATGGTTAAAACAGAGATATGTTGCACTTCAGTGTTATTTTTTAGAATATATTTTAACTATTATAAATAAATTTTAATGTTAAAACCATTCTAACTGTGGTAGCTCAATTGAATAACTGGGGTGCTTCGCAAGAGCAGCATTATACGACCGCAGCACGTTGACATGTGAAGGGTTAACAAATGAACCTTTGGATAAGTGTGGAAACATTATTTTGCTGGACACAATTATGTGGTGGACACAGTAATGTGACTGGATTAATTTTGAACCCATTTGTTGCATTGTTCATAAAGAATCATTTTTGTTAAAATCGGATGAAAACAAGATTTTGTACATATTATATGAAATTGAATCCCCCACTTGGACCCTTTTAGCTAAAAATGGTAAGGTAATGAGAGCTTTCGGTAGAATAAAGACGGATGTTCTCTATCTCTTACTGTTTTAGAGCTAAAAGGGGTCGAAATGGGTGGTCAATTTCGTACAATATGGAAAAAAATTCCCGTGTGATATTGATATGTTTGTTTTAATGATTCCTTATGAAAAATGCAATAAAAGTTACTCCAGGCATTTTTTGCAGCATTCACTGGTTTTTATATACTAAAGGGGTCAAAAGGTTAAAAAATGCGCGACGATCGCTTTAGAAGTATCAATGAGCCCTAAGGTGTCTTCCTGCGGACTGTTGCTTTCTTGAGCTAGCACACGCTTCAAGTCATAATATGAATAAATATATTGACATGTTGAAATTAAATGTGAGAAGAGAACATGGAAAAAACAGAAATTAAATGAAAATCTTTTGCTTATAAGAATAAATTTTTGCTCCTTCAGAAAAATATCATTATTTTCATCATCTCCTAGATGTTCAGATCCAAATGAACAGAAGTTTAACATCAGAAGGGAAATAGAAGTTAATAGTAAACTAAGTTAATTGCGTTAATCAGTGTATATTTTACAGTATAGCAAAAAATGTGTGATATAGACTCGACTTGACCACATATACAAGGGAGTGAACCAGGTTACGAATGAACAGATGCTCGTTTAGTGAACTACTATTCATGCTAAACCTGGAATGCAGTATTTGACCGATACGGGTCCCAAATATAGTAATAAGTAGTACATTTTATACTTTCTTGTTTAACTAAATATTCAAGACGTCGAGTTCCGAATGGATTCGCTGGGATCATGGTCAATATCCTAGGCAATCTCCGTCGCAGAGACGCTTCGATGTATGAATACTCGAATGTCTCTGCATTCAGCCATGCTCACAATAGCAA
>JAULBM010034362.1:0-10976 GCA_032357055.1 Geukensia granosissima
CGATTGTGACTATACACCGGCTTTGACTTCTGAGTAACACGACGGGTGCCACTAGTGGAGCAGGAGTTGCTTACCCTGGTATTTGTAGGGTGTGTTACTCCAGCTTTAGTTTTCAGTGTAGTGTTGTGTTTTCTATGTTTTTTTTTCGATTCATTTTGTTGGCTATGGTCTTGTCTGTCTTCCGACTTAACAACTTCTGTCTCCCCTTTGGTATCTTCGAATTCCTTTTAGATTAATCTATCGGGGCGAATCAGAAATCTGATATTTACCAAAGAACTGCGAATCGGAACTTCTGATTTGAATGATTTTGGTACATTGTGTGTCTAATACAAATGAGAGGACAGGTCAGTTATTCAAACTGCTAAATAACGTGACATATATCACCATTTACCAATTAAAACCTATCAAATCAAAACAGTGAAATTATGCACAGACACAAACATAAAAATAACAGCCTGATTCAGGGTTAAAAGGTAGGTTAAGCCAGTTGAAGCCGAGTTGCTCAAAATACCCATTCAGTTCGGTTTACATCAATGTTTCAGTAGTGAACTTTCCGATGCTAGTTCAACATCTATTAATCGTGAAGTATTTTCACATATTTTTTAAAGTTCAATTTTGTCAAATTATGCAATCTGATCAAAGCCTAAAAAATGATTTAGGGTAATTTTTTGATATTGGTATCCAGTTAAAGCCAAGTACATTGTCTTTATTATGTAAGAAACAACAAAGTTTTTCTATTAGCAAAAGATATCCTTTGGAGGAGGACTGGGAATAGAACAGTTTTCAAGGTTCATGACTGAGCTTTTTTTGCAGGAAAGCGTATTTGGCATCATATCTAGTACAAAATGCTTTAGTTGTAAAACATTCTTTGCTTCTACGGAAAAACCCGATGTTAAACTGACATGTCATGAATTTAAAAAAAACCTTGAAAAGTGGAAAAAGAGCGAATAACAATAATAATTACTTAAAAAGTGAAAAAATATAATTATAAGTCCTTTAATATATTTACCGTTCAGATATATGTTATTTTGATTCTAGATGTTTGTCCTTTATTGAAGATTATATTCTCTCCCATGTTCTACCAGTTTATGCAAACACTCATTCTGAAACGGGATATAACGCCAGACAGACCAGTAAATTTAGAAATGAAGCAAGGTAAAAAAGGAATGGATTTATTTTAACGTGTTACATGAAAATAATATCTGATAATTTTGAAAGAAATAACTTGAAATTTTTTTAACATGTTCTTATAGCCTGACATAAGCAATACACTAATTGTACAAAAATCGTTATTTATTTAAAAGTTATTTTATATTAAGTGATTGTGGCGATTAAAAAAAAAAAACCTTTTAGAAAAAAATCTTTTATCTACGTCAACTGTTTTAATAACTGATACTTCCAAACTATAATTTTGATGTTAAAATTGAGGAGGAAAAAATTCAGATAAATCGAAGATGTTTTTTAAATCAAAATGGTCTAGTAAAAATGTGACAGATGTACATTACTAATGAGCTCCGATGAAACAAAATAAAGTTGTCCTTGGCAAAATTTTATTTTCGAATCAATGTAAAAGTAAAGAATAAAGCTGTACCATTATAGTAATCTAAAATTTTTTCTTGTATCGATTAAGTGTAACTTTATCGAAAAAGAAAATTTGACTTAATTTTCCTTATATCTTTTTTTCAGACAGATGATAAAAAGGTGTGTAAATTGTGGGAAAAATGATGTTCTCATTTTTACCGGACATGGTGCCACCTCGGCATTTCACAAGCTCGCCTGGGCTCTAAAACTAAATATACCAAGAGTGGCAGAGGACACGGTGAGTCTTTCTACAGATGCATAGACTAACATTTCAAAAAACGAAAAACCCTGCTCATGTACAAAATTTTTTTTTATATTCTGGCAGAGTATCCTCCCTTTTCACCCAACAATAGACACAATAGAATAGTAAAAATAAGTCAACTCTATTGATGCATTCTATAGCACTTGAATCAATTATTGACGTCAAAATTTATGATAAATTCTATAATATTTAAAACTTAATATATTGTTGATTTATAAAATGCAAAATTGCCAATGTTGTATAAATATGGCAAATTGTAAGTTGTGGCATTCTGTATCATGTGTACTTTCAAGGGGGAACTATTTATTATAGAGGTTTTTGCACTTCCACATAAATTATTTACAAAATTTACATTTATTATGGAAAATCTAATAATTATAGTTAAAAAATGAAACTGAATCATGGTTCCGTCAAATATATTAAAGGCCAAAAAATTAATACGATAAATTTCTGCCGGTTTGGTAAGGCCTATCGAAATTCACTATACCCATGCAACATTTGTAAACTTGCAGTTTTAGACGCTGAAATGGCCTAATTGGTATATTTCTCATCGAATGATCTACTAGATGTAGTATCAAAATCTTTATTTGAGAACAGAATTTTTTGGCTAAAAACACTAGTCTAATTTAGGGTCCAAAAATTTGTTTTACTGTACTTTCTCCTGTATACGATTGATTGATTCAATGTTGCTTTACGTCCAGTGGCAACTATTTCATGCATATTCAGGCCGAGAGCATATTAATGAATGAATGATGATGAACCCTGCTTTGTACTAGACCGACACGCTGAGCCGGATTTTTAACGTGCTAGCGCACGAAAGCAACAGTCCGCTGAAGGACATGCCACTTTACCCAGAAACATTATTCTAACTCTGGGCCGACCAGTCTTTGCTCTTCTCCTTGATGCTGCGTGCTTAGCGGAGAAGCAGCAAATACCAATTTTAAAGTCTTTGATTTGACCCAGCCGGGGATCGAACCCACGACCTTCCGCACTCGAGGCGAGTACGCTAACCATTACACCACCGAGGCGGTCTCCTGTATACGATATACCTGTACAATCTTTGGTCCCTCGTCTTTTTTAATCTACCTCATTTATCATATTTTATTTTATAAATAATATATAATTAATGAAACAATGAGCATTAACAAATATTTCGACAATTCAAAATGTACATGAATATGGAACATTATTCTAAAGATATATTCTACCTTCACAGGTTGTGATAGTGGCGTCGTATGAGCATCATTCTAATACATTGCTGTGGCGTGAATATGGAACACAGGTTAGTTCATTGTTATCACATTAACATAAATTTGTGTCAACTAATAATTGAAGTATATAACGAAACCTTTAAAATCAATAAGTGATAAAGCAGATGACCTTATTCAATGATTACTTAATTTTTTAAGACATTTCTATTAGCCGGTCTGTTGAAGTCTCGTTTTGCGAGATTGTCGTTTAATCCGCGTACATTCTTAACATTACATAGGAAGCAGAAATTAAAATTAACCATTATAGAAACATTTTCCACATATCATTGGATCTTCTATACCGCTTATCAACTCTCGCTATTTAATTTCAAAATATTAATTAACTGAACAGAGGCTCACTTATTGTTAATTTTGAAAGAAAATAACTTTAGTTGATAACCTGCGATATACCGTTCCCACTTGTTGTGAAACGTATATTTATATTAAAAATATGTTTATGTTAACTTCCTTAAAAATCTTGTCTGCTAAGAAGCAGCTGAAATTAACACAGCCCGAATATCCTACTTTTTTAGTATTCACAGTCAATATCCCAAAATTTTCATGTAAACGTTGAATCCCAAACAAGAACGGGAATTTACAAAAAATAAGAAACTGACTTTGATTTTGTACGGACCTGAAGCATAAAACACAGTTGATTAAAACTTCAAACCTAGTAAATCTTGCAAATCAATGAAAATAATGAACAGAAGTTTAAGGTTTAAATATATCATTACAGATTGTTCGAATCAAAGATGATGTCAACGGATATGTTGATTTGAATCATTTGGAAGATGAATTGAAGGTAACATTTAAATCTATTATCATGTGAATTGCAAAACAGAGAATGTTAAGACAAATGAAAGATAAAATAATACTCATACATTAACATATTCATAAACTTGTGTTGCTTTAATATTTTATTCAAACTATTAATTAACAAGAGTTCATTTCATAATATTTGCTTTGTATAGTTCTGGAAAGAGAAGCGACAGTACATCATGGTCTCAATGTCTGCCGCCAGTAATGTGAGTGGCATTCTAACAGATACAGAAAAGGTGGCAGAAATTGCTCACAGGCATGGTGCTTTAGCAATCTTTGACTATGCTTCTGGAGGTATGCTTAAGTTCCTAACGTTTTCCTTCGGACAAAATCTTTAAATTTATAATTAATGCATGACCGAAGTAATAATATTTAGTGTCATAATTTTCTGTTCTATTATGCCGACCAATTAGTTAATAATATTATAATGATATTGGTTAATGAACCCAATCGAGCAAGATGCAACAAGCATCAAATGTTACAGGAAACTATCTTATTCTCATGTGGTAAGATTTGACATCTGTATATGTTAAAAATATTTAACTAAAAATGCTTTGAAAAAACTGGTAAAAGTACTGAAAACATCCAAGGCATATTGGTACGATAAGAGCTAATAATTTTCTATTTTGTTAAATGATATCTTAACATGAATTTCTCGGTAATATGATGTTTTCTTGTCAAAGGCCCGTATCTTAAAATTGATATGAATTCCTCTGAAGATGGGTAAGTTAAAATGTTTTGATTTTATTAAAATTTTGTCTTTTTCATATTCAATCATAATTTGAAGGCATGCCAGTAACCTTATAACAATTGTACCGTGCAAATGATGCTGTTGTCTTTATAATTAGCTCTGGTGGAAAATGATTGGAATTGTGTTGAAAATGTGATATTATTAATCATAACTCTAAATAGTAAATGTTAACGAAACGCTGCTTCTGATATGATGTCTATAATAGTTATGAGATAATTAACACGAAAAACCACGAGAAACTTAAAAGTCAAAAATGCAAGTCAAATACAGAGAAAGATACTTTATTAAAGTCTCACCACATACAATCATATATATTAAAACAGCATATTCAACAAATAAAAAAAATAATGAAATAAGAAATAATGGTATGTTCCATTTTTAAAAGGATTATGAGAGACTATATTCAAAACATATCCATTTAACCACATATACATTAAAATATTTGCAATATACAATACTCATCCGTCTAGGTAAAATATTATAGCAGCTTCTGGGAACTATACTACAAATTTCACCTGTATTAAACAAGAAAACAAATTTATCATCATCCGAAAGCTTTCGGCAAAATATTAAAAGAACTAGATATTTCTTCAAATAAGGTTTCTCTTAGATCCTCAAATAAAAGACATTCGTTTTTTATTGGCTCAGTCCTTTGCGACTTTCAGATTTAAGCTTCTAAAAGGAATTCGAAGATACTAAATTGAAATTTATGAAAAAAAGATGTATTTATATACTTAAGCGTGATATCATCGGTTTTCCAAGACGGTTATTTATAGCTCAAGAGCAACAATTGAGATTTGTCAATGCAGAGAATGAGTAGCACTTCACCACTAGGAACAAGTCAGATTTGTTTTAATGTAAATTGCTCACTCTTCTGTCTATGTTTTTTAAAATAACTGAATTTTACAGTTTTTAGGTGGCAACCAATAAGAAGTACGGTAACCAAAAAAATGAAACAGAAATATTTGAAAATAAATTTTGAATATCAGTCGGTACAGTTACATGTATTGTATCACTCTTAAATACCAAGATATGCCTACATTATCAGAACACTGTTAATGTGTTTTATGTTTTAAGATACAAAGACGCCGTGATTCTAAGTCCTCATAAGTTTGTTGGTGGACCAGGAACGCCGGGTATGTATCATATTGATTTATCACCATACAAAATAGGTTTTTGTTTTCGAGAATAAAACCTTTTATATACATGTAGTATTATATATAGTATTATATATTATTATATAGTGTATTATATGCCATATAGTTCTTACGTATAATAATAAAATTCAAACGGTCTTTTAAGCTTGCAAAAACAACTGAATGGGGTATACTTACCCAAAATGAAAAGACCACATATATTTGAAATTTAACAACAGTAAAAGGCCATCGCCAATAAGGCCAAACATGACATAGACTTTTTTTTAATTTAGAAGCATGGGCCTCATTAAATTTTCACAGAATTGTGAAAAAAATGTTTCAAGCCCGAATACGTAGCCATTACTCTCATTCATATTAATTAAATACTTTTTTAAAAGACAGACATTGTGCTTAAATAAATTTGTTGATTGACATGCATCTGTTAATCCCTTTTTTTAAAATTATTTGATAAATTATATAAATATATATATCGCTACCGTTGTTCTTTTGTCGCCAAAAATTATACTATATCGTTGCATATGAAACGAAGATAAGTATATCAATTGAGTAACGTTTTTTTTTAAAAAATAGATATTTCTATAGGTATCTTATTTGCAAAGAAATGGGTGTTTAGAAATCCAGTACCAGATCGAGTGGGCGGCGGCACTGTAGACTTTGTAAGTATTAGTAGCGATAATGATATCTTAACAGTCTGACGCCCTTTCATAAAGTGCAAAAATATATCAATATTTTTCGTTAATTTTGTGGACATAACCACAATGCTTATCGCTAACTCCCAAGCTTTGAGTCCGTTTTTTATCACATTCTAACACCTTTTAAATGATGTATGTTAATAAACTCCGAAATGTGTAAGTTCTACAACAGTTTTCACGCTTCTAATTTAATAGGTATCTCGACAAGACCATTCATATGTTGCCAACATTGAGGAAAGGGAGGAAGGCGGAACACCAGACATAATTGGCTGTATTCGAGCAGCCATTGTTTTCCAGCTGAAACAGGTAATTAGGAGATAACTGTATTGTATTTTATGCATTGAAGACTTTAGATTTTACTGTCGCAAATTGAGTTAACCTGGCGACTCGTAGCAGTAAATAAAATACGTTTAACCCCATTCTAATGCAACTCAGTTCAAAACCTCTTATTTATAACAAAAACCGGTAAAAAGAAATTCCGCGGAACGTTGTCGACGTTTTCCGCTGATAAACGTCTTATAAACAACAAATTATAAAATACGGGCGTTTATTGACTTCTTGTATGCTTTAAATGTGGATAAAATCTTTCTAAAGGTATTTTTTCGTAAAAGGTATAAAATATTTTGTGTGTTTTATTACAATTGACAAGCCATAAATGTATTGTTCCAACATGACATCAATTTGGCGGTTTTTATAGGGGTTCATCTTCATTACGGCAAATAGATTGTGAATTTTACATGGAATGCTAGCCAATCAAACAAGATGTTACAAAAATATTGCATTAAAATTATTAATTGTCTTTGAATCATTAATATATAAATTTTAATCATTGTTTTCAACCGGAGCTCACGTACATCATGAACAGGCTAATAAACTCTATTTCAAAAATTTATTCAAATAAACATTTGAATCTCAAACAAAACATTTTTTATTACCTACATCTATTTAGATACATATTACGGACTGTCGATTCTTAGGCATGGTACGCAATTGTTGTTTAACATCGCATGTTCGCAGGTCGACGATCGAGTGTAAATAAATAAAATAAGGTGTTGTATCGAAATGGAAAAAATAATCAAAATGAGGAGTATTTCACTCAGTCAAATACCACATAGTACTCCAAACTCAGTGCGTTGGTGTATTATGTGCCTCTTCCAGTTTTTGCTTTTTTTCAATTCAACTCGGCCACATTATTCCGGCGCAGACTTTTTTTTACCAAAATTTATTTGTGGGTGGGCATATTCTAGTTACAAAGAAATTTCTACATATGATATAAAAGGGTATTTGGTTGCAAATATGAGCATGAATATAAGTGTATGTTCAAGTGTTTGAAAATATTTATTTTATTTAAAACAATGAAATGCACACATAAGCAGTAATATTGAGATGCCCCTTTTATAAAAATGCGTTGTCAGCTATCGACCATCAACAGTAACATTTTCTTACCATGTTGATTGGTACATGGAGATAAATGATGCTGTGTCAGTTGATCTATTTGTTAATAGTTACACTTTGTTTTCGGACGGCTTACCCTTTTAAAGCACCCGTTTATTCCCGATTTTTAATCAGGTCCAAAATATTCGTTTTTTATAGAATTTTGTGTTGTGTCTCATCCTTGTTTCGTCCTGGACTGGGTCGTTGCAAGCCGACTTATATCGATCCTTCCATTTTTGTGGTTCACTGAAATGTTAAAATGTGTTTTATTTTACCATTCTACAAACTTAACCCTTAGCAAATCGATATTTAGAATACAAATCTATTTCTCATATTTGTCACTTTTACAGGATGTGGGTACTGACGTCATTCATCTCAGAGAAGAAATGGTATGCAGGTTAGAATATGTTATTCTTTGTCGATGATATATAGATTTCATGGAAATAAATATCTAGAGAACTGTGACAACAGGTTACCTACGTTATTAAAATCATATTTCTTTAAAACAAACAAAGGGAAATGTATATGTCAACATTTTGTATAAATATTGTCATTGTATTCAATCGATATTCAACATTTAGTTTCTAAAATTGTTTCTACAAATCCCCAATCCCTTTTTTTAACAACAGCAGCAGGACTAAACACTTTTAGCCAATCGGATACCCCATAAAGACACAAGGAATAAGTTACAATTGAGAATGTCAAGCTGTTGTTATAAAAAAGCTGAACAGAGGAAAGGAAATATGTGAAGACGTCATTAATTGGAAGTAACAATTTTTAGAAAATAATAAAGAATGGGTATTAAAATTTCAAAAATATAATGTTTTATTCGAAGTTGTTGGGAGAAAGATTGCGTACATCCAGTTGACAGTCATCCCCGTTCCTTTAATCTTAGTAAGATAAAAAAAAATATAAATAAGTATTATCGTAAGGCATCACTACGTGAAATAGATAAGACAATTAGACAACTACATAGTTGAATAATGTACTTTTTTAATTTATAATAATTTTCAAATTTATTTTGAAGGGAAATCGAAGCGGCAAATTCCATTTTATTCACAAATTGGTTTTTTCTCTTGTATCTGTATGAATTGTTTATCTTTATTACAGACGCACATTAATTGCTATGAAGGTTTACTCATCGTAAGCGTATGAAAACTGAATAAAAGCCTTGACAATAACAAAATCTAAAATATTCTATTGTTGTTTTAAAACTTTTTCAGGAAAGCTTTTGAGAAATTTAGAAACAATCCAAACATCTATATTTTGGGAAATAATAATAATGCAAACCGATTGCCTATATTTTCATTTTTGACAATTCATCAGTCTTCTGGGAAGCTTGTTCATTATAACTTTATTTCGCTACTGTTGAACGAACTGTTTGGTATACAGTCAAGAGGAGGATGTGCCTGTGCAGGACCGTATGCTCAAGTAGGTTTTTCGTTTATTGTAAAACATAATACTTACTAAAATGGCACTGACTCTGTATTAGCGAAAGCTTCGTTTGTTTTGTTTTAGATACGGGATAGTTTGAAGAATAAGTTGCCACGTTACACTATAAATTATACACTATATTCATCAGTTTGAGAACTATCATATATAATTTAATAAAGTCTATAACTATCTAATAAAACTTTGATCAAACCTTATCTTACATTATAATGAACATTCAATAGATTTGTAGACTAAAGTACTACAAGCCTAGCTCTTATATCAACAGAAAATGGAACAACAGAAAATCTGGTACACGACGATGAAACGACATACAAATGCTAAGTTTTAATTTTAAAAAAGCCAATAGCAATAAAACTCCTATATACATCTTATCCACAGAGCTCAAGATAAGCTGCATTTTGGGGTACTTACTCAATCAAAATTAACAAAAACTCAATTAATTTATCTGTTGATGGGTTTTGAAACCCATTTGAATTAACAAATACCATATATATTGAAAACCACCAGAGTTTTCACCCAAAAGCACTGTACTGAAGGTAGTTGATTATTTAAATCAAGACTGATAATAAATGCAGCAAGGACAAGTTACTGTTCAAGCTCTATTTTATACCACTTTGAAGCTAAATCTATAAAGCAATTAACAATTCACCATCCAATTGGTTGCAAAAAATATTGAGTAATTAATACATAAAATCTTATCTGGAGCTCTGCTATCCATATGATATAACAATCACAAAACTAGGTTTATTGCACTTTTCAATATACTGATATGAAGCTACCAGTGTATTGCATCTTTAATAGGATTTACTTGGACTATCAGAACCTATGGCAAAGAAATTCCTTTCTCTTTTGACGAAGAAAAAGCTTAAAGGGTAAGTGTTAATCTACCCTAGATTTGCTAGATGAGACAGTTATGGGATCGGTCATTATTTATCTCGAGAGGTGGGCCGGCAAAAAAAGTCGGGGGGGGGGGGGGGTCAAAGAAAAAATAGCAGTACTTGAAGGGGATGGGTATGTATTTTTTGACGAATTGATAAGGGCGGTCATGATTTTTTTAAAAATCATTTACACATGTACTTGTGCAATATCTAGAATTTTTTTTTATACATATAAAATGTCTTGTGTCATAAAGCTTTTCATGCAAAATGCAAAGGGGGATTGACTTTTTTGGTACTTGAGAGAGGGAGGGTTGAGAATTTTTCTGTGTTTGGAAAAGGGGGGTAAGTTATTTTTTTACCGGATCATTTTTTAATTTGGCGGCCAAACCTTGGAGATAAATATAACCGGTCCCCAAACATTGAAAAAAAATAATCTGGTATGACATTTGCTCTTTTGAAAAAAAAATATTTAACTCGCAAAATTTTCTTGTATTAACTGCATTAAAGTAAGTAGTCAGACCAAGAAACAAACCCAGCCTTTCACCTACAGACCTAATGGTCGATGCATTAATTCGCGTTTAATACCGATGTCTCAGACTTGTGCGCTTACTTGTACAATTCCTGCATACGGAGTGTATATCTCTCAATTGATACGCTACTCCAGGGCTTGTGCTTCCTATCAAGATTTTATTGATAG
>JAULBM010034383.1:0-10975 GCA_032357055.1 Geukensia granosissima
GGTCAATCACGACCCCGGATAAAATTCTGAAAGGGGACCATCCAAGGACCATTCCACCAAAGTTTGGTTCAAATTGGACCAGTGTTTTCAGAGGAGAAGATTAAAATGTGAATTGTGGACGGACGGACGACCGACGGACGACAGACGCCAAGTGATGGCAAAAGCTCACATGTCCTTATAGGCCAGGCGAGCTAAAAATCTATGGTATATTCAACTTTGCTTTGGCTTACCTTCATCTGATTTATTTTAATCCATAAAACATGTGTGAATAGGACCTATGACTTTAGTCTTCAACAGTATTTTACAAGGTCTGAGAACAGGCTGACACAATCAAATAATATAATAATATCAAAGTCCACTAGTAACATTATTTTGCTGGCTGCAGGCCACTAAATACAAGCTGCTGTTTGACTGGAGAGTGACAGGATGGGATAAGAACAAGAACAAACAAGACCCAGACTATCCACAAAAAAAAACTAGGATCAGAGTACTTATCTTAATATTCATTGCATTATAATAATATACTAGTATTGCACATATTCATTGTAATATCTTCAAGTTTATCTCTAGTGTTGACATATAATTAAATTGGAAATTTTTTATATGAAAAATTATGTTGTGCTGCCCTGTGAGTCAATATTACCTCTTAATGCAGCCTTAAACCAACAAGCTGCAGACCGCAAACAGCAACCTGCAACAAGCAATCCCACAGCCTGCAACCAGCAAAAAATATATACGGGTAATCACAAATCCACCCCTTATCTCTACCAACAAACACCCAAAAAAACAAAAATCCAGCAGTGACACTACATGTACAAGATCCATTACCTGACTAATAAAAAGTAGATTTCTGGTCTGGTTGATACCTCCTTAAACAATGTGATGAACTCTTCTGCACTCAGCTGTCCCTTTGTACTGGGATCTTTTCGCTTTAGTTCAATTTCCTGAAAAATAGAAGCATTTTAAATCAATTTTGTAATTTACACATAATGGGATTGTCATAGACGGTTATAGACGGCAACAGAGATAAATTGACTCTCTGGATAACCAAATTTGATTGCATGTGCATTGTTTAATAAGAGGAAAATGGCTGTAAGGATAAATGTACAATATGAACTTCAATCATTTAATAAGAGTGTCTTTAACTTCTGCAAGATTTGCAGTGTCAGCGATTTTTATGTCAATTCAATATTTTAAGATTTTGGAATATATAAAAGGAGCCATTGCCTGAGTTGCAATAGCAGGGGAAATTCTCCACCTGTGCTTAAAAAATGTCAATGTAATCAACATTGAAGTTGCTGTTGAAAATATCTGATACAAATCTTTGTTCAAATGAGTCAGCCTCCTATTCAGTGACATCATCTTTTACTTCAAAACAGGATTTTTACAAAAAGAGCTTGACTCAATGCATGGGCAGGTCTAGAAATTTTTTAACTGAGATATGACCACAGCATGTTGACAAGTGAAAGGTGAACAAGTGAACCTTAGGGTAAGAGTGGACACAGTAATGTGACTGGATTTGTGATAATTTTGACCTTCATTATTCTCAAAACTGACATTACTTTTGTTTAGTTGACTGTTCATTAGGAATGATTTGGAAAAACCCTGATGAAAATCATATGAAAAATAAAAACTTCTCATATTATTGGAGTCTAAAAGTTTTCCCAATATTTCCGTTCATCTTGAAAATGGTAAGAGATAGAGAGTATATACTGATTTACTCCCATAAGTTCTCAATGAGAAAGCTCAAATGAAAAACACCCATCAAAATTGGATGAAATATAAACATTTTTCATAGTGTATGAAATTGAATTTCCCCCTACTTTGAAGCCTTTCAGCTCGAAAACATTTAGAGAAAATCTGACAGCTCTCCTTGAGAGAAATCAAATGCCAAAAAAAAAGCATCAAAATTGGATGAAAAGTAAAAATTTCTCATGTCCTGAAAAATACCAATGTTTTTCCCTTTTTACCCCTTTTATACAATGATCAGTAAATGCTTTTAAAAAATGCTTGAAGATAACAAATATGGAATATATGCAAAAAACAATCAAATTTTTTTCTGGATTTACCTTCATCAAACATATTAATTAGGTGCCAAAATAGGAAGATGTTTTATGTGTCAAGCTGTTGACTTTCATTCAATAGATTTTAATGGGGCATGGAACAAAATCTTAAAAGAACAGTACCTTGCATTTTGCTCTTTTATCAAACAAATTGTTGACAAAATAGAAAAACAACAATTGGTAATGCCTAAATTTCACTGTGTATGAATCGCTTTTCTATATTACAACCTTCATGAGTTACACCAAATACTGGAAAATAGGGAATTACATGCAAATGACTTTTAAAGCGGTTATTTATGACCAAAATGACAGGTGTCACATAATTAGAGACATGAGATGCTCAATTTTCCAGAGCATTTCTAGCCTTTAGGTTGCTCAAGCATTAGTTTTCTGAAAAGTGTATATATTTGCTGTTGTAAGTTTATCTTGTATTTTTGCCATTGTTATGTCTTCTGCACCATCTGGTATCTCAAAATCATATAAGCATTTAACAACTTAACATATTTTCCTTTGCTAACATAGCAGGAATCTAGATAACAAGTAAACAGGACTTATTGCACTCTGGAATCTTGAAACGAACTCATTCGTGACAGTATATATTTCGTGAATAAAAAGTCTTGCTTCAATGTTATTTTTCTTTTTATTTAATCTTATCACACTGATTATATTTAACTTTGCACAAGGATAAGCTACTAGTGTAAATACTCTATTTTCAATGTTTTTAAATGTCTTCCGTTTATGGTGATTTCATCGTAATATTTCCTGTTTAACAGATAGTCGGCTTCCTTTTATAATCAATCATAATAGAGGCAAAGATGGGGAAACTGGCCGCTGCCAAAAATGACATCATTTAACAATGTATCTACAATAAAAATAAACTCTGAGCAAAATGTAATGGAAATTTTACATACACAATCACAAATTTATGGAGCAAAGTATATTTATGATGTGTTGATTATGACCAGTATAATAAACCTGATTATTACAACCTGATATGATCACCATAATACCAGATGATTTATTTGAACATACAATGACAATAGATTATCAAGGCTTATGTCAGACTGATGTCACCAAGTCTTGGTACCATTATGGAAAGTTAAACCTGACAAATGTGATAACTTTTTCATCCTGAGTGTGCGCTACTTCCTTTTCTGTGGTTACTAAACTGATTTGTGGACAATGTACCTGAATCTTGTCTTTTATTGCCAATTCTTATTGAAAAAAGTTTGCTGGTACAAGTCATGCAAACTTGCAAAAAATAGCAATCATTTACTTTCAGTCTACAAAATTTCAAGATAATATTATGCTAAGCTGTGGACACCCTTTAAAAAAGCTTCCATTTTCAGGTCAAATATTCTGTGTCCTCCAAGTATGTTTTAATATAGTGTGAAAGAATTTTATTAACTTGTCAACATTTACTTTATTTGAAGGGAAAGGGTTTTGTCAATATTAAAGAAAGCATATTTAATTGTTGATTTAATTGCAGACATGGATTTTACCAAATTTATAAAAATAAGAGATGTGGCATGATTGTCCATGAGGCAGCCATCCACCAAATAATGTAGAATTAAAACTTTTATAGGTCCTACATTTAGTTTTCTGGTTCTGAAGATGGTAATACATGTATAAAGTTTGTAATAAAAGTGAACTATTGATGTTTTTCTTCCTTAGTCACAAAGAGGGAACGGGATGATTTGATTGACCACCAAAAATAGTGGATACAGCCAACCAGTTGCCAAATTAAAGTATATAAGATAAGAATCATAATGAACAAATCTGAACTGTCAATAGTGAAAATCTGCTAAATAGTGGAGAAAATTCATCGATTTGGGTGAAAATTTGTTCAGCTGTGACCCTCTGGGCCCTATGTACTAAGAAAAACACCTTTGAAGAGAATATGTGGGACATATACAGATGAAAGAGAAAAATCAATAGGCACTGATGCCATGATCAGATCATAATACATGTAATCCATTAGGTCTTTGTAGTATGTAAATTAAATAATAATCCTGCACCTGAGTTAGAACCAATCCAATATGTCCCTGATACAGCTGTGTTAAAGTAATAAAAGTCTAACAAATCTTCCTGCATACCTAGTACCAATTACAAATCTGTAATTTCAATGTCCTATTTGTCAATGGGATAAAAAGCTATTACTAATTATCCAGTAAAAAACGATTTCCGCTATAAAGCAATGTAAAATGTTAAATGGGTTGAATATTATTACAGGATATAAATAAATGTTGATTGTCTTTGAAGAATGCTTCAGCTCACAACCAACTATAGGCCATTTCTATTGATTAGAATATTTTAATGAGAATTATCATCAAAGTTCTGTTTCATTAAACAGAGCCATATCATTGTACTTTGCTCATTTATTACATTTTTGTATAGCACTTGCTTTAGTTATTTGAAAGAGTTCAAAACAATATGCTGTTGACTAAATAGATTTTTAACATCAAGAAAATGTGTCCATGGAAAAGGGAGGCCTCCCTTTAAACAGGAAGTAGACATATGACTGCCTGAAAAGGGGAGACACAGTACAACTCATCCTGATGATGCTTCAGACCATACAATGTATATCAAATCAATCAAACATACACAATCTGAGAAATCTTTGGCGAAAATTTTCCAGCAGAGAAATTCGATCAGTGACTAGGCAAACAGGAAGAAGACATGTTATAAACCCAAAAAGGAGAGATACTGTACAACTCATCCTGATAATGCTTTAGACCAAATATCAAATCAATCCAAGATACACATGTACACAAGCTGATAAATGTTTGGTGAAAATTGGACATACAGACATTGTATGAGCTTGTATGAACATGCGGGGGTAAACTTTCCTTTTTCACCTAAAAAGAATTATTCTTATTCTGTAAAATACATGAATCTTTTAATGTTTATGTCCCTAGGATTACCAGTATGCGACTGATGAAACAATACTTAAGTCTTACCATGACGGTCACTTCTATTGGAGGGAAGACAAAGTACCTGATCAAAACCATCCACCTTGGCCCAGTACATTGTAAGTCATGCGACTCAAAACCATCCACCTTGGCCCATTAAGTAATGCACCTCAAAACCATCCACCTTGGCCCATTAAGTCATGCAACTCAAAACCATCCACCTTGGCCCATTAAGTCATGCGACTCAAAACCATCCACCTTGTCCCAGTAAGTCATGCGACTCAAAACCATCCACCTTGGCCCATTTAGTCATGCAAATCAAGTGCATCTTTTCTTGTATGATACAAATATATGCATGATCTTATGCCATGTCAATGAAAGGTATTTAAGACCTAAGATAGATTTACATTTTTTAATAAAATCTTTTCAATAATGATAAGAGTTAAAACATATCTGAGTTTTTTGGCAAGGAAAACAAAAGAAAAAGCCCATTAAAATTTAATGCAGTTAAAAAAAAACCAACAAAATATCAGGGATGTTCATAACAGAGGGATTGGTAACTCTTTAACAGTCTTTGTTAAATGTTGTAAATATGTAAATAATCGTGACTTGTAACCTCAAAACAAAAATATTTTCAGTCAAATATAAATTTTTTAAACATTATCTCATAACATGATAATATTTGCATGTACATTAATAAATTCAGCAATTTTTTTTTGTTTTATCAGTTTGAAAAAGACAACTAGCCCTGATTTGGATTAAAAGGTAATGTAAGCGTGATTTTAGTATACAACCTTGTAAACTTAAAGGCTTTTTTACTGGTGATCTGCTTATTATTTCATCATGATTTTCCTTTACAGTTATATATTTTGTAAGTACATTACAAGTTTCAAAATGTTTGGTCGAATAATTAATGCAAAATGTGATTTTGAAAATTTTAAGTTAATTTTTCTCAATTCTCATGCTTCTCAAGATTTCAACGAGAACAGTAAAGTTGCAAGTTACCTATCGCACTAAATAAACGTCCATGAAAATATTTAAAAAAAAAAACCTTCTAGCTCCTTATAAAAACAGGGGAGCTGGAACCATATCCCATACATGAGACAAAGTATCGAAATTTCATTGGTTTACCACAATAAAAGAAAAGCTGCAGAAACCTTTGTGTAGACCATAGACAGAAGAAGCAATCGTATAATTAGAAGCCTTCCAAACAGTCATTTGTATGGCTCAAGTATTATAACAGTGAAAACTCCTTTTCAGGTATGATAAACTGTAAAAATCAATTTTGTCAAATTCAAAATGAAAAGATTATTTAAAAATATGTTTCAATATTTTTAGCCATCTTGAAGTTTGGTTGGATTCATAAACAAAGTAAGGATTATAGTAAGCAGGCATATTCAACTTAGAAAATATGCATTCAATTTTTATCAAAATCTAAATCAAAGGATATCACATTACTTTAAATATAGACTGTTGAAGATTTTTTTAAATTGTAAATCTACAAAGAAGAGTTTAGAGTTATATTTAAAGTAAAATGTTAAAAAGTGAGGTACAATTCCCATAAACACATATTTTAAATTGGTTTTAGCATTCCAACAAAATTATTAAGATCAACCATACAAAGAAAGAAGTATATTTCACTCTTGTTTATTTTATCAATCAATTTTATCAATATTCTATCAATTAAAACAGTTCCAAGAAAACAACTTTTTGCTGCTGCCAGGTTGTGTAAGGTATTAGTCAACTTCATGTGTGATTAATAAATTTCTCTGAAATCCAATTGTCTGAGACAGCAAGTTTCAATATTAGACAAAAAAGACTTATCACCAAAAGATTATACTATGTGAATTTGAAAGACTGAACTAAAACAATTCAATTAAATGTCTAAACTTTCCCAGAGTACAGTATCAAGCAAATTCACAATCAAAGCCTGTGGTTGAGTTATCAGTATCATGTCTACCAATCAATATGGTCAAATCTAATTACAAATTTCTATCTAAAATAAGATCCAAACCTAGGATTATCAAGCATTTCTGTTACCAGTCTGAACTAAAAAACCATTAATGTCCACAGAGACAGTCTCACTAATTAACAACACAAGACAGAAAGTCTTCTTATCTGCATACTGCAGCATTGAATACTTGACCTTTTAAAGTAAATACGGTCAATGAAAACTCTTTATTCCTTATTCCTTCTGCATTAGGAAACTGTATATACATATAGCCCCAGCAGGTTCAGAAACATCTCTTCAAACTTCCAAAATTTCTCGAGGCCCATCAGACAAGCTGTTATAACATTAAATTGACCAAAACAATTACTGATAATGGGGCATTCAGAATATGGAACCCAATGACATATTTTCCCTTTTTTGTTTTTGAGGCCTTTTACAGCTTTCTGTAGGGTATGGATATGTGTCCATTATTAAAAGCCTTATTGCAACCTTTTCTAATTTACACATTTTAGATTATGTCGAAAACAACACACAACAGTATCAAACTGTGACAAAGTTACAGTGTAATTTACTATTTAGAACACTGAATCACCTTAAAGGGTCAGATTTCAAGTAAATACTGTATGCATGTCTGTTTTCTATATAGCTATATCAACTAATGCTAGGTGCAGCACTGGGCAGGTAATCTACATAATGACTGGTTTCTTGTATATTGAAAAACTTTCCTGTACTTCCAGTGCCAGTAGAAATGTTTACAAATTGTTTCATCCTCCCAGAGAAGCACCTATCGTTATTTGATATTGCTTTTATATTTCCACTTTATAAACTGTTGCTTTTTTATTTCAATAAGGCCTAAATTCTTTCCAGATCAGGATATTTTTTATCTATGTCAGACGTGTTTGATATTACTGGAGACTTTTCAATGACCTTACAAGGAAGCCCCAACATAGCCACCTATTAATTCAAGGATAAAGTAGTGTAATTTATGGTTAATATTTACTGAAACTTTATGTATAAAATGGCCAGTTTGTACTTCCTTATAAATAGTCAATTTCTATTGGTGTTTTTTTACAATATAATGCTAATATTGATTATGTCTACAATAACAAACAACAGTTTTATAATACAGTGAAACATTTCTAAACGGAACATTGAGAAAACCCAAAACCTGCCAAAACCAGACTGATTCTTAAGTCACTTTATAGAAAATTGTTAGAATTCTGAAACACTGAAAATACGGAAAGGCCTTGAAAAGTAATGCACTTAGTAGTGGTCCCTGCTGTCGGATTTGGCTTCCCATTTCGATTTGTTTGGATTTGAGTGCTTCTTTTGCAATGTTTGGATCTTTGACTTCCTATGTTTCGGTTCTAATGCTACTGATGATAGGTTACTCCTTGAAATGTACATATGGCATACCTAAATTTTCCATATTTAATTAAGATTGGTAATTTTGTTACTTTATAGGTTTCAGGTGCAAAATCTGGCCATAAGCGTTGAAATGGTTTTTTTCAGAGAACTGTCATGAAAATCCATGTTTTCATCATATGAATATTTTTCTTAAAAAGGGCTTTCCATGGCCGGTTTCCTAATATAAGCACTTTTGCTTTAAATTTCCAAAACCGCATATATTTAACTGTTAGAACAACATATCTCCTTTTATATGCATAAGGCCTACACCCAGGCATATTTTTGTTTTGAAGGAACTATTGTGGTCAGGGTGGGAGCATTCCATGTAAACTATATAATGAGACTTATAATTGATGAAAATTATACTCATATGCTCGTCATCCAAATTTGCAACATTTCCGGTGGGAAAATTTGCTGGGCGGGTGGTGTGTAAAATAGTTCTTTTTAAAAACCAGTAGCATATATATATATATAATTAGCAGTAAAAATCAATGTGCAAAAACAAGTTCCCGAATTTAACGTTGAATGAAAATACTCTAAAAGCGAAGGGCTCATCATCAGGATTTCGTATGGAAGAAACAGGTTTTTCCCAAGTACTCTATATTTCAGCTTTGTAAAATCACAGTTATCTGCCCTTCTTTAAAGTAAGCTTGTGCCTAAAACATCGATCTCATTAATTACTAACTAGGACTAATCAACACATAATTAACTAATCCTACTCACACAGTGAGAACGATCTGTTGTCATCTATTAAAAGTTGACATACTAGATATAAATATGGAATCTGTTTGATTTTTCAGACGGGAGATATCTTCGAAGGAAAAAAAAAGCACAGAGACAGCTGGTCCTGTAGCATATATCTGACTCGAAGAGAAAGTCTGTGGAATATCAAAAATGCATAGAAGGAATGATTTGATATCTTCCCAAGTACTAGCTATGTTCTAATGAAAACATAGCATTAGCACATGGAGAGGAGTTGGAAATGACAACCATTATGCACTAACGTTTTCCAAAGGAAGAGGAAGACAACCACCAATACATTGTAAAAAATCCGACGTCTCCCAGGCACTTGCTACATGTACACGGCATATGCAAATAGATTTGCCACATTAGCACTAGCATGTGCTTGGAGAGAAATCAGAAACAATAGCGATCATGCAGTTATACCAAAGGAGGTTTACTGAGAGGTAAGTCCAATATTTTCACAAAAATTGTTATGTGCTAATTATACTTAAGACTCTTTTTTAACATTTTCGACTGACTTTGTTTTCTGTGGGAAAGAAGAGCGCAAAGGCTCCAACCACTTTCCTTAAAAGTACGTGTAAACAGAAGACACATGGAGAAAATATCAAGGAGACTTGCTAGATGTAGAGATCCAGCTTGGTGATGGAGTTAGCAAAAGCATGCGGAAAGAATACTGACAGATAAAATCTGATATCTTCCCAAGTACATGCTATGTTGTAACGAAAATAAAGCATTAGCACTAGCATGTGCTTGGAGATGAGTCGGAAACAACAACCTAGAACTGAGCACTGATGTATTAATATACCTACTTTCAAGCGAAGTCCTTTCTCCAGGAGACATAATCAGTCCCGATACAAAAATAAATTAAATCATGAGCACATTTTCCTCGTTCAAAATAAAAAAGAACAGACTTTAATCTCACAAGCCGTGAACCTGAATTTTGCTTTAATAGTTTGCATAGTAAAACACAAGTGCATGTTGACATGAGAAAATACGGAGTTTTTCCGGGCTCTAGCTATTTATGCTTACTCACTTTTCACATTAGTACTAGCACGTGCTTTTTGAAGAAAAGGTTGGCTGCAAGGGAAATGATGGAACTTACAGCCTTCATGGATACTTCTTGTGTGCTTTTGACAATTCAACATTAGTACTAGAGATATCAAAATATATGTTACCATGCAACTGCTATAACCGTACGTATACAACTAGACGTAGACCGATCGGATCTTAAATGTTATCGAACTACAATCATGCAGTTGAAGATTTAAGTTTAGAAACTGATCCTGAAATCTTGCCAGTTACATGCTAGATGTCGATTTTGAATTAAAGCACTAGCATGTGATCGGAAAGAAATCAGATGATTCGACGGATGGAAAACGAAGAAACCCATGACATTTTTCTGAACAACAGAATCAAGACACTCCCATATTTTTAAAACGTCCCCAAAGTACAGCAGGGTGTCATGTTCGCTGTCTGGATCCGTCCCTGAAAATTGCCGTGTTATTCAAAATTTTTTTGTGTGCAGATAATGTAATGATGTAGAACTTTTTTTGCTCAACAGCTCCGTATCACATGGTCTCGTATCATGTAAAAACTGAACCAGTGTATACTCTAAGTCTATTTTAACTCAGGTGCTTTGCAAGCGCAGCATGATACGACCGCAGCATGTTGACATGTGAAAAGTGAACAAATGAACCTCTGGGTAAGCGTGGACACAGTATTTTGTTGAACACAATAATGTGATGGACACAGTAAAGTGCTGGACACTCATTTTGACTCGTATTATACTAAAAATTGGTGCCACAATTGCTAATTTTTTCATAAGGATCATTTGGAGAAAACCCCATCAAAATCGGATGAAAATAAAAGTTTTCAATAATATTTGAAATTGAATTCCC
>JAULBM010034394.1:0-10975 GCA_032357055.1 Geukensia granosissima
GCTAAAACATTTCCCGCCTTGGATATAGAGATTTGTAAGAAGTCACTAGGTAGTGATACTTGATTCCCGATTAGCTGGAGAACTGTTAACTTCAGATAAATGTGTTTTTAATTTGCCAGATTTTGATGGCTGTCTCATAGACAATCAAACCACCTCTGCATTTTCTATAAAGTTAGTTTTATCTTTATTTTTTTCTATCTGAAAATCAAATAATATCGCGTGAGTATAGAAAAAGAAGATAACCGTACCCACATCGTTATAAGCTGTTGAAATTTTAAAATTGTCTCCACAAACATGATAAATATAAAAATAAGGATGTTGAATAAAAATCTTAAAGACAGCAACCCATTCCTCAGATCTTTATACAAGTTATCAAAATTCATCTTTGTACAAATCGAATTGACTTTCATCATATGCGCTAGGGGCCAAAACATTGAAAGTCAAAATCCAAGTTGTATATCTGTAAAAATATTCAGATTTCCAGACAATGGCATAAATGATGCTTATCCCCAAAAGAACTAAAATTAATGCAGCTTCTTTTAAACCGTGTTTGTAACGGCGTAAATTAGAATAAGTGTGAATTTTGACTAAACAAAGGGGAAAATAGACCAATATCCTCCCAACTCATATTCCATAAACGGAAACATTTTGTCAGTCTGGAAATTTGACTAATGTAGTTGTACGCTTGTAACGTACCCGATGAAGGTTAATTAAGAAAAGAGCTTTGTACGCAGATAAATTGTTCATTTAAATAGGGAATGGATTGCTCTCTTTCAGGTATTTATTCCATATCCCTTATTATGTAATTTTTACAACAGATCAAGCATCTTAAGCATGGCGAAACGTTTACTGTCTCCACACAGCACTTAGAAAAGGCAAACCCGTTATTAATAAACCTTTATCAGGCAGACTAGGTGCTAACAACTGACATCCAAATCGTTGTCGCGGTTGTAGAAAATTTAAATTGACAGACAATCAAAAATGGCTTGTTAAATTGTGTTTGTTTTGCCATAAATTCGAATAATTATCAAGTATAGGTTTCATCACTGGATCCGCTCAAACAAATTTTACTTCAATTTTAACAAAAGACGGACCACTAGGAATAAATTATATTGCGATTAACTATGTAAGAAGTGGCATTAATAAAATTTTGTTATTATTGATCTCCATTGACCTAATGGACCTGTAAACTTAAGATCTCGGTCCTCTTTTAAAACAACATCAAGATATGATTTTCCACCCTTTACACGGCCATTCCACACGAGCTTATCAAATAAAGATTAATCTAATTCATAGTTGTTTTCTCAAAATAAAAGTTAAGTACAATACAATTTTATTATTTGTTGTCTGAAGAAACCAGATATACTTTGTTCAACGCAATACAAAATCAAAGAACAAATATACCGACATATTCGTCCAGTAGCAGACGATCGGTATTATTGTGATCCTCTCCTTGCTGACCTGTTTCTTCACTCATTTAAGGTTGACTCTCTTGAAATGCTGTAGCAGAAAAAAGACAGAAAGCTAGTCAAAACCTTTAATTTTAGCTTACATTACATAGGTGAGTTCTTTCATTGAACAAACCCCATTGTGATTATCTTCACCTCTTCAACCCGAATGAGTTTGAAATAAACGGCAAAACAGACACTCCAAAGTCTGCATCATACTTTGATCTTCATCTTGAATTAGAAAGTGGGTAAGGTTACATACAAACTCTATGAAAAACGCGATGACTTCAATGTTCAATAGTCAATTTTCCGTTCATTAGCAGTAACATTCCAGCTACTCCAGCGTATGGCATGTGACATCTTGCAGCCCGTGCGTTACTCGAAGGCATGTGTCCAATACTCAGAGCTTAGACGTTTATACAGAAACGGTTCAAACAAGAATACGATATTTCCCCGATTGAAGTCATAACTGCAGACATTTTACGGTTAACACCAATATCTTGAAGGCTGATTTTAAATATCCGTTTCCTAGATGAAGACGGATCTTTTCCTGTAGAGTGGCATTGCAACATGACAGCTAGCTGATCATTTCCCTGCCTGGAGGTTGTAAACAAGATTTTGACACCAAAAATACTATAATAGCTTTCCCTCATATCCTGGAATAAATATTACCGAATCAAAATATGGACAATGCGACGGGTGTCTTTAAAGAGTCGGGAACTGCGTTAATAAATAACCCTTCCTGACAACCTTTGTTCACTCGCGGTTTTTAATCGGGTCTGCATTGCTCATAGATTTATGTATATGTATATTTCTGGGTCAAGAATGTTTGAGTTCAGGCTTGACGGGTTGAATAGTTTTTTCGGTAGATTTATCGACTGTCGACACCCATCATCGTTCTCCTTCTGTAGTAATCATTATAATTTGAGACTGGGTCGTAATTTTTGGTTAGACATAATGATAACCTCCATCTTCTTGTAAAATAATTGCTTATTTTAGGGATGTATATAACAGTAAATATACGTCCCTGCTAATTTCGATATAAGCAATTTTAGTTACGGATGTTAGACAGTCGTCTATGTGACAAACAAAATTAAAAATGCAAATCATTTTGATACTTTTTTGTTCAATGGACTTACATTAAAACATCTCTGCGATGGCTGATACTCCCTTTCAAGGTCTTATTCGACAGCGACAAAGAAAGGGGATTTTACTTTTAAAAAGGTCAGAGACATACACATGTATATATGCCTCTGAAAAAAGTTAATTCTTCAAAATTATTAGATCGAAATAGGTTGTTAAAACATTGTTTGAAATATCAGACCGTTTTATTTTTGTAAAAACAATGTGCAATAATCAAATGCATGATATTGAAAGTTTCAGGCGCGGATCCAGGATTTTACGTTAGGGGGGCGCTGGCCGAGGTCAGTGCCTTTTAAGGGGATCAGGGGGGCGAAGTTCCCCCCGGAAGCTCATAGAAATCACGAAAATTAAGACTGAAAAATTATATTTTATTCGTCACGTTTAGGGGGGCGCGCCGGGTGCGCCCCCGCCTGAATCCGCGCCTGCTGAGTTTCCTCAGAAAAAAGACGGCAATTGATGGATTGATTATTAATAAATTATTTTCTAAACTCCAAGAGCATTTACCCCCATTAATAGGTATGTGCCTTTTTAATCAGCATTTGCAAGATGGTTTGTACCTGGGATTAAAAACACATGTGCAATTTTAGTCCCAGTTTGTACATGTATTGTAGTTCCGTCATATCTTGGTAGAAAAAACGGATCCAGTGTACTTCAATTCGTATTCTTGTGTAAACAATTTCCATTAGGAATATCCGGTCATACCTGGTTAATTTTAGAAAACATTGGTTATCTGTCGGCTATGATTGGACGGCCTCAAGTGGAACATGAATGATCATGAATTATCAAGCACTCTTTAAACAGGATTTTGCTGTGGGAGTGTTTATTTTACTGATACAATGATTTCCCGAAAGTACCTGTTTCCCGCTTAAGAAATCGGACCATTCCTTTAAAATAAATTAATTGAATGGATAAATAAACAAGCTAATAAATGAAAATATAATATAACTATATTCCGGAAATTAGTAGTCACCGTTTTAGGCAGAGTTTTACAACAAAATGCACTTTACTTCCCGGGTCACAGGGTCATTTGGGTCATTTTTCAGTATATCCTAATACCTTGCTGAGTTGATAACGGCATATCCCCTGTTGATATTGACGCTACAGGAATTTAGCTTAAACAACGAACATGCCAACTCTCGGATATTGGAAAATCAGAGGTGTAAGTATTGAAATGTAATCATTTTTCTGAGTGACATGAGGATAAGAATTGGGGAGGGTTGACGGTTACTTGTCTATAGATCTGTATCTGTTTCACCCTCAGGTTTCACTCTCAGGTTTCACCCTACCAAATATTACATGTTTGTGTTAGGTAGTGTGTAAATTCGTATGGTGGTACCAACCTTGATAGAGAAAATTCAAACAGACACCTTTTTCCTATTCACTCCCGGTGAAATTTTGTGTTTGTTCAATATTTACATCTGGTTTGTTTCAATATTTAAATCTGGGGATGATTGTTTTATATTAGGATTTTTTTTCTATTTTCATCCCTGCACCAAATAAAACAAAGATCCAAAAAAGATGTTATAATTACTTGGTTTGTTCCCAAACAAAAAATTCCACTGGAATCCAATCCCTAATGGGATTCCCCTCCCCCTTTTTTTAGTGGTTGCCCCATCCCCATGAAATGTCACTCAGTAAATTGATAAGCTGCCATGTGTGCCTTTTTGGACTATGAATTAAATACATGATAGCTTAAAAGGTTAATTTTTTAGAAGAATCACCATTTTCTGGTGTCAGAAAAAGTGCCAATGTTCACATGATTTCATATTGCCCTCTGATAGTGCATGAGTGCTAAAATGGATTTCAAATATAAAATTTATATCAGCCACAAGGGCATGATAAGACATGTATATTTGTTCCATTTTCAACATGTAAATAACTTAAATTTTAAAGAGATGATTAGTATTATCACATAATATTAAATAAATAGTGGTCAATTCTTTTTGAAAAAAATTTCCCTGGGTTTTTCATACATGTTTATTATAACTTCAGGGATGATACAAGGGGGGTATGGATAAAAATTTGTGAATCCATATCAACACTGAGGACTGATTATGGGGTTGATATATGTCTTTTTGAGAATCAATGAATGGATTGAAATCAAAACATGGCTGGTGACTAAATATTGTTTTGTCACCCAAGATGGCTACCAGCAAATAACTTAGTTAAAGATCCATACAAAAAACTTCTTGACAATCACTGAATAGATTGAAATTAAACATGTCATAATGTTTCTTATGAGGAGCTGACCATGTGTTGTTACAATGGTGCAGAGATGGTCCTCAAAGATTCCCTTCAGCTGGACTTGGCTGAACATAGGTCTTATATGGGAGACACGTCCTGATTTTCCTGACAACAGTTAATGGATTGAAAGTAGAGCTGGCATAAATGTGCCTATTTTTTATCCAAGATGGTTGCCATCAGAAAAGTTGAAAGGCACTATGAGGAAATGTATGAAAGTCTTCCTCTCAAGAACCACTGAATGGATTGAAATCAAACATGTCAAGAATGTTTCTTATGAAGAAGTGAGCAAGCAATGTTACTTTTTTAATGATTTGTTAGCCAAGTCAACTGCCGTTGTATAAAGTTTTACATAGGAGCTCATGGGAAAACATACTTGACAACAAGTGAATAAATTTAAACCAGACATGACATGAATTTCTTTTTGAGGTGCTGACCAAGTGTTGCTTCTTTGGTTATGATGGCTATCAGCCAAGAAATAATGTAACGTAGAACCCTTGGGGTGCTGATAAATGCCATTATTGTGGTGTCAGCCTGTCATCCAAATTGTCTTTTGGTGGTTTTCAATAAAAACTTTGAGACTTATTTGGTTGATTCTGGCTTTAATTGTTTCTTTTCTGTCCAAATCCTGTTATCGATCTACAAGTATACTGACAGCATGAAAAGGTCAAATGTACTATTAATTCATCTGTTTTTTTATTGTTTCATATAAAATTATTGGTTTTCTGATGGTTGCATTTTACTTCCAGCTTGCCCAGCCAATCAGACTTTTGTTGAACTATGCTGGAGAAGACTTTGAAGATGTTCAATATGAACAAGGGGATGGTAAGTCATTACACTGTCTGCATTGGTATAAAGGAGTAGCTACATGTATGGTAAGCCCCATATTTTGCCCAAATTTTAGATTTTATGACACAACAATAAGTAGTTGTGCAAAATGCTGTTTAATTACTGTCTTTAAAAGATTCATTCCTTATACTTGTATGATTGTCATCATTTTGACAAAATAAGGTCAAATATGACTATTTCAACAAAAATATAACATTTTCTGTAAAAATACAAAATTTTTTAGTTGTTTTATTAAATATAAATATCAGTGCACAAAAACATCACAAAGATATTTTTAACTTAACATTTTTACTTTAAAGTCCTTTAATTATCAAAATCAACAAAATTGCATTAAATTTAGTAGTTTCTTAGTATTTTTACATTTGTACCATGTGACAATTTTAGAACTAATTAGGCAAAAATAAACTGTTGGATTTTCTTTTAAATAGACATTGTCAATACAAACAATATAGAATAAAAGAAACAAGTCAATTTTATTTTTTTAGCCAAATTCTTATGCAAAATTCTAACTCGATGACCCTTTTTCTTTTAATTTAATACGATTTTCACAAATAAGACCACATTCTGTTGTCACGAGGAGATTTCCCAAATAAACACTATGTAGTGTGAACATAGTATTATGATGGACATAGTTATATGATTGACACAGGAAATCACATTTTTTCCACCACTTTGACGCCTTTAATCAAAAAAAAAGGGCATATCCTGCAAAATTGCTCTTGTTGGCCACTTTGACCTCTTTTATTCTGAAAATGGTCAGAGATCAGTGAGGAGTCTCAGTCAGGTGAGTGATTTTGGCTTTGACTGATTATAATATAAAATTGGTCAAAGTGTCAACAAAGGGGATTTTTGCTGGAGATGATAAATTTTTATTTTTCATCCTATTTTGATGTGGATTTTGTATTTGATTAATCTCTGTAAGTGCTTTTGGGAGTTTGTCAATGGTTTTATTCTATCTCTTACCATTTTTCAGTTAAAGGGGTTAAAAAAATTTGTATGTTATGGAACCTTTACTTTTTATCCAATTTTGATGAGTTTTTTTATGAAAAAAATGCAACAAATGTACTCGAGTTTAGAGATTAAGGGAGTCAAAATGATCCATCAATATTAGTGTGTCTGGTACTTAATTGTGGCCAGAACATTACTGTGTCCAAAACATAACAATGTCTAGCACATTACTGTGTCCAGCAAAATACTGTGTCTACATTTAACCAAATGTTCACTTGTTCACTTGTGCAACTTTCCAATGACAATTTGCTGTGGTAGTATCATGCTGGGCTTGTGAAGCACCTTGGTATCTAGTGTTGCAATTCCTTAGCTCCTACATATTCATAAACCAAGCCTAGGTATCACAAGCCCATGGTCAACAGTGCTCTTGGTTTAAAATGCTATGCTGTTGAAAATAATCATTCATGTGTATTACAGCCTAATCCCATAAATTACAGAAATTCTGAAAAATCATTTTTTTTATTGAGTACCCCAAGGTAATTGAATAGTCTACAATCTAAAGTTGATATTTCAGGTCCAGGATTCAGTAGAGAATGTTGGACTTCTGTGAAGGATACTCTGGGGCTGCCTTTTCCAAATGTAAGTAAAGAAAAATTAATAACTTGGTAAAGGATACTACAGACCTGGCTTAGGTATAGAGAATGTTGGACCTCTGTTTCTTTGGTCAAATCTTTACCAAATGTAGGTGTAGAGAAAGTTGGACCTCTGTGAATGATACTTTGGTCCAATCTTTTGTTAGGTAAGTTAGAGAATTTTGGACTTCTGTGAATGATACTTTGGTCCAATCTTTTCGTAATGTACATGTAGGTATAGAGAAAATTGGACCTCTGTGGAAGATACATTCTTCCAGTTTTTCCTAATGTAGGTTTAGAGAATGTTGAACCCATGTGAATGATGATTTAGTCCAGTCTTTTCCTAATGTAGTTATAGAGAATGTTGGACCTATGTAAACAATAATTTGGTCTAATCTTTTCCTGATGTAGGCCTTTTCATAAGGTAGGTATAGAGAATTTTAGACCTCGGGGAAGGTTACTTTTGTCCAGTTTTTTTTCTAAGGTAGGTTTTTCTTTGGGCCTGCCTTTTCTTAATGCAGGTAAAGATAATGTTTGACCTCTGTGCAGGATTCTTTGGGCCTGCCTTTAAATTTGGAAAGTAAGAGAAGGTTAGACCTCTGTAAAGGATACTCTGGGCTTGGCTTTTTCTAATTCAGTAAGAGACTTATATGGAAGTAAATATATTCTCAGAGATCGCTTCTGTTATTCATAATCTGTTACATGTAAAACTTGAGTAATATTTGATTTTATTTAAATCTCTGTTTTACCTAGACAGTTGTTGATAATTCACTCATAAAACAATGTATGGTGTTTTACCATAGTGCAGTTTATTCTGGAATAAATCTAGAGATAAAGAACATGACTGAAAGCTACTCTTTCAATGAACCTTGAGTGTTATTAATGTAGTTAGACTTGAAATTTGCAAGGCAACCAGCTTGGTTGAAAATCCATACAAAAAAGAAATAATGAAAAAATAATTAATTAGAGCAAACACAACATCCAAATATGTTCTGATTCCATAAAATTATCTCCCAGTTACCTCCATTTTTCGTTGGAGCTTGCACCATTTACATTGCAGGTTACGCTTGCTTTCTATGACTCATAAATTGCTTTAAACAATGAGGCTCAGGATTGAATGTCAAGGAGCTTTCAATGGATGAATGGTGATAAATTGATAAAATATGGAAGTTCTACATTTTGCATTAACACAAGTTTCCACTAATGATTCTAATATTTTTGAATAAATAAACTTCAAATTCATGGTAAAAAACCAAAATAATAATGGAAGTGTTTATTTAAAGATGGAACTTTGACTTTGCTACCAGGTTAATTTTGGGAACCAAAGAATTCTGTGTTAAAATATTTACATATCTTGTTTGAATGTGAAATATTTTTGCATGTAATTTGTTCACCTTGAAACTATAAACTAAATCAGTATTTCTTTATTTTCAGCTTCCCTATTTAATTGATGGGGATATAAAAATTACACAAAGCAACTCAATCCTGCGTTATATAGCAAAGAAACATAACTTGTGTAAGTTTTAAATCATAGTGCTTACTTTTTGTTGTCTATGCCTAATATTGTTGGTACTTCCATTAATTGCTATTTGACTTATAATATATGAATTAAAAATATTCGTTATAAATATGATCATCAATTTTTGTAGATGGTCACCAAAATTTTTACAGACCAATTTTATATACTTTCAACATATGTTGTTAAAAGCTTTTTCTAAAATAACTACATAACATTTGTTTTTTTTTTTTTTTTTGCAATACCTTTGTTAAAAATACATGTATCTTTATGTTCAATTCAATACATTATATAAAACATGTATTGACCAAAATAAAAATAGGATTGTCGACACACAGTCACATAGCTGTCATCAAATAATCACGTGCTGCTGAGCAAGAACTTAGACCATAGTACAACGTGGAGTGATGAAGTAATGACCAGCTCCTTACATCACCCTCTACGCAGTGTGTTGAGGCAGGATGCGGCCATGAAAATCACTTCACAGCGGAACGGGTCTGCTCTGTTCGGCACCGTGGCCCTGAAAAGTGCCATAGTAGTACAAAAAAACCAGCAAGTTACAAAAAGTCATCATACCGAGGCCATTTATATACAACGACAGTTCATAAAGTCAAAAGAGATATAACAACTCGACCTACCCTCCTGACCAAATTATTCAAACCAATATTCCCACAAGTTACACAAATACCTTAAAGTTCCACCAGGGACCATCCAACTGAGAGCATTAATTTGCTGTGTAGAACATTAAAAACCATCAACCACCACAAATAAAAATAATGTCTAAGGAAAGGATATAGTGTACATTTATGTTGTAGTGGGTAAGACAACACAAGAGATGGTAGATTGTGATGTGATGTTAGAGAATGCCATGGACTTTAGGAATGGTACAGTCAGACTAGCCTACAACCCTGAATATGTAAGATTATTTGCAGTTTTTGTGGACTTTGAAGATCACATACTAATTATTTACAACTTGAAATGAGCATGACAGGAACAGATGTTTGATTCAGACTTTCAGGCAGGACGGCTTTGACTAATTAAAAGATTTGATTATACCTCTGAAAAGGATATTCTCCATCCTTCAGCATGTTGAAAATTTGAGTAAATGTCAGCAAAGTACACATTGAAATAAATGAATGTCTGTGATAATTTCTAGCATAAACACCATTGCTAACAAAAACACAAATCTTGCAAAAATTGAACAGTATTAAGAATGGGAATAAATCCAATAAAATATTGAGTGTTCTTTATGAATAATAAAACTTTTTTGTCTTTGCAAGTCATCAAGTATTCCATATTTGCAAAATGTAATTTGTCACAATGAGAATATAAAAGCAAGATTTACAAACAATTATCATGATTAACATGTGTATTAAGCAAGGTTCATTTTAATTTAACAATAAACAGAACATATAATTTTTGCAGGAAAAACTGAAAGATGACTACTTCAAAAATTTGCAGCCCATGTTACAGAGATTTGAAAGTTTCCTTGGCGATAAAAAATTTTTTGCTGGTGAAAATGTGAGTATGGAATTTAATCAGTTGTACATAGATTAGTAAAAAAACTTGTCACAAAAGTGTTTGAAATTGCAAGTCATCCGGTCATCACAGATGACTGGAATTCGTAACGGGCAACTGAAATTTCAGTTTTTGAAACCCGGTTGTCCGTGTACTAAACACAGGGCAACTAGGATATTTTGGAGAAGGTGAATAAAAAATCAGTTGACTATAAATTTTCTTTTATTTTTGTTTGTTCGAAAAAAGAAATTGGTTACAGATTGTTGTTGTTTACTTTTGGGTACATTTGTTATCTCCAGAGTAAAGATTTCTACAATGCATGCATGGTTGATAAATGCGAGTTAGGGTCCAGTCAGTAGTGCCTAGTCTCAGTCTTTCATTCAGTGCTTCTTACTACAGTATCCCCATTGTATTACAGTAATGGCACCAAAAAGACCATTTTAATTTTGCTCATAAAATATTCAGGGCAACTTAAATTCTATCCTGGTTGCCCTGATTTTTTCATTAAGCAGGTTCAGGGCAACCTGTATTTTTTTTTTATATCTAGCATTGTCGCAAATATTTTTATACGACCGCAAAAATTTGCGGTCGTATTATGTTATGGCGTTGTCGTCGTCGGCGTCGGCGTCGGCGTCTTGTCTGTGGACACATAGGTTTCCGCAACTTATCTTTTGATGGGG
>JAULBM010034405.1:0-10975 GCA_032357055.1 Geukensia granosissima
TTCAACAAATATTTGTAAAAGCCGATAGTTCATTGACCAATTGTCAATTTTCTACTTAAAAATCACAGTTTCATGTCAATGTGATCAATAGAATGGAGGAAACGATTATTTCTGAGTTGATTTCTTAATTTTTTTTGGAAGAATGCATTATGTTATAAAACTAGCTTGTTTTTTTTAAATGAAACTTAAGGGAAAAATCATCGAAAAAGGTAATTTCCAAATTATATATTTTTAACTTTACGATTCTGCTTAAACTCTTAGATAATCGTCTCTTTAAAAGGAAGCATTTTCCTCGTGCTTGTTTGCGATAATTTGATTACCAATTATACTGATTTCAATAAAAGTTTTTTTTCTAGTACCTTGCAATGAAGAGAAGAGTAAAAGAATCATTTTAAAATGGGTTCCTGAAAGTGTCAAGAGATTTACCATTATAGAAAAAATTCTCAAAGGGCTGGCCCGTTAATACTCTTGTTTACATTCCAGAACAAATATTAAAATACATAAAGCTTAATGTCCAATCTGAATGATATTTACTGCAATTCCATAACGAGAGCAGGACGGCTGCCACCCTGACAGCTGCCCTTTATGACCGCCCTCGACAATTGCCTCTCCGGACAATAGCCCTTCCCGGCACAATTGCCATCCCCAAAGAAAATTTTTATTCTTTTATATATATGAATATAACATTTTATACAAATAGATCGAATTTTTCAAATTGTACAAGGAGAAATCTTCATACTAATTAATATATTTGTTCTTAAAAAAGTAATTAAAAATGAAATGATTTGTAAAATGTTATTTCATCTATATATTTAGTGTTTGAATATTTCATTGATTTATTTCGTTGTTAGTTTAATTTTCTTAAATAACTTTTTGATTAAAGATAGATAGCTTGGACAAGCTTACTAAGCCTTACACTTGATTTAATACACACTGTACATATTTTGAAATTCAGTTCGAGATTGAACCCGGAAGAGACAGAATATTTATCAAATACTTATATAAACCAAAATGCATTGACCAATTTTCAATTTCCTACTTATAAATAAGAGTCGTGTCATTGTGTTTTAATAAAATGTCTCAAACATATATTTTTGTGTTGAAATTTTTTATAATTTTTGAAGAATGAAATATGTTATAAAATTAGCTTTTTTTCAAGTAACACATAAGGGAAAAAATTAAAGAAAATACAATATATTATCTTTTTCACGACTCTGCATAAAATCAGTATTTTTAACTTGTTTGTGAAAATTTGAATACACATAAAATCTTCATGTTAATAAAAGCGTTATCTGGTACCATGCAATGTTGAGTGGAGAAAAGCAATCATTCTAGTATGATGTCCTAAAAGCGTCAACATGATTTATGTAATTTATGTTATTTGTGTAAAACCATATATTTACTGTTCTTTAAAATTATGAAAACTTTTTATCAATTCTGCTTAATATTTTGCACAGATTTATTCTTTGAAATTGACCAAGTGAAAAAATTTGTTTCTAAAAGATTTACGAGAAAACGGATGACTTAACCATTCCTTCATCTATCCCATATTTATCATATTTATTTTATTTATTGACCTGTTACCGGTAATACAAAAATAAGTTGACCTCTTCTTTGATTGACGCTAACCCGGATTAGAGTTACAAAATTCCACGACGGGTGGTGCGCCCAAGTAAGGGGATGCTTACCCTTCATGAGCACCTGATCCGCCTTCTATTTTGTAAAATAGTTCCTGGTCTCCAAACCTTTGTTCCTTTTGTTAACGTTTTATCTGTTAGTTTGTTTTAAATTTGTCTAATATTGTCTCTTTGGACTATGCGCTTTTGATGGAAGGTTAAAGCTAAAAAGTTCTGAAAGTATTCGGTCTAATTTAGATTCTGGTGGTTATCTGAAGAGAAACTTGATTTTTCTATTTTGAAGGGTTAGAATTACGTCAACTCTTTCCTAAAGCACTATGTAACCAATATCACGAGTCAAATTTTGTACAAGCATTAGCTAAGTTATGTATAATTAACATTTTTGCGTTCTTGAAAATTGGAGATATGCACTCTCTGAGATCTAAAACTAAAAAAGTACTTAAAAACCCTTTGTATAAATTTGCCCCAAAATAGGTAAAGATTCTTTTACAATAAATTTAATGTACGTTTCCAAATTAAACAAATTTATAAAAAAAAACGTCTGTCTGATTTTAATAGGCTTTTAAATTTCGTTAACTAAAACATGTAATATACGCAAACATAATAGACCATTTTAGAGATTTCAAAATCAACTGTATACTTCTATACATCATTCCAACATGGCCACCTGATTCTGCCATGATCCTTCTATGAACCTAACCAACGTTTCCATACGATTTTACCGCCATATGAACCAATTCAACATGTCCACATGATTGTACCATCCTTCAATGAACCATGCAAAATGTTTACACGATTCCATCATCACATGATTTTATCATTCTTCTATGAACCAATGAACATGTCCACAAGATTCATCATCCTTCCATAAACAAATGCAACATGTCCACGATTCTATTATCCTTCCATGAACCAATGCAACATGTCCACACGATTCTTCTATCATGCTATCATAGTCCACACTATTCAACCATCCTTCTTTGAAGTACTCCGACATGTTCATACGGTTTTAGCATGTTCTATGAATCAATCAACATGTTAACATGATTCATTCTACTATCGTTCTATGAACCAATCAACATGTTAACATGATTCTACTATCGTTCTATGAACCAATCAACATGTTAACATGATTCTAATATCGTTCTATGAACCAATCCAACATGTTCACACCATTCTGCCATCTTGCTGTAAACCAATCTAACATGTCTACAGGATTTAACCATCATTTTATGAACCAATCCTTTTACTCCGTGTTGAAGGCCTCACTGTGACTTTGAGATGAAGAACAGCTATGAAAGCGCGGTTCCTTTGCTTGGATTTTTCTTGTACACATAAGATTTTTGTGTCATGAATTTGTACTCCACTACCCCTTTTTCTATTTTTATATCAAATAATCAAAATTTACTAACGCATTGGCAAATACCAGTTGAAAATGAGAAAAATGAGAATTAATTTAATCTATCTCTAATTCCGTTTTCGTATCTCACATTTGTTTTTCCTAATTAGGAAAAAATAAGATACTTTTTACATAACATTCACAAAAATTTGCTCTGTGCATTAGACTCTGATTTTGACTTTGGCTACGATAAATTCACATGATTATGATTTAATGAGATTTTCTTACTGTCGTGTGTACAAATTCGTTCTTATACTGGTTTGGACTTACATCGATTTTGACTAAACAACGGCTTTGATTACGACGGGTAACACTAGTGTAGCAGGAGTTGCTTACCCTCCCTAAGCATCTGAACTCACCCTTATTTTTGTAGGGTTCGCTGTATTTCAGCTTTTATTTTCAGTGTAGTGTTGTGTGTACTGTGTTTGTCTTTCGTTTCATTTGTTAACCTCGGTCTTAATTTTGGAATTCTTCTGATTTGACGAAGTCTTTCTGCTCTTTTTTTGGTATCTTCAAATTCTTTAAATAAGACTTTGACACCTTCTAAACAAAACAAAAATGTTAGTAATTTGTCAAATGTGCTTTTAATGTTATGTGCACTTGTAATTTATGTGAAGAGATTTACCGGGATAAGTGGTTTTACACTTGTTGAAGACCTTGAAGTGGTCTTTTTAATTTTTGATTATGAGGGGCTTTCGTTTTGTTTTATTGAAGTTTTCATTCATTTCGTTCAAATATTGAGAAACCCGAAATACATGAAATGGATGAATCTTTTACCCTATAAGTATTGGACGCCAGTAAAATATCTACTTCTACCATGGGGATAATCAATTTTAGAATTTTCACATCCCTATAACCATTTCACCTTAGCTTATAATAAATGTAATTCTGTTATATTAATGAATAACACTACGTTTGTAAATGAAAAGCGTAAACTTCCTGGCAGAGGTGGGGACAGAAACAGAAACGCTACAGATAAAGCAATACGAATCTAATAAAAAGGTGTAAGTTAAGGGGCATACATGAAATAAAAAAGCTTATAAATATAGGGAATGAATGAAATTAAATGAAGATGCTTAATGTGGAGGATTTCAGACATGTATACAAGGTACAGTGTTAGATTTAGTCACTTACTGGTATATATTCATACAATATTTTAAAGGAAAACATCGTAAATAAAGTGCATGTGCTTGTCTAGCAGGAAGACTTTGAACAAATTTATATGAAAAGTGATGTGAAGTTTAAATTTGTGTATCATACAGTGATGAACTGTATTTCCTGTGATCATAAGTATAATTTTCCTTCCTTATTATATGAAATTTAATGGTACTGCCACTGGAATTAACATGTTTAATATGGACGTTTTTAATTTTTTCTTGATTGTGTGTGTGTTTTTTCCTCAAATCGTTACTGGTAAGACAATTTTTTCTAAAATTTGATTTGTTGTAAATGATCCCTTGTGAAAAATGCAACAAAAGTTAACCCGAGCATTTTTTGTTTTTTGTATATCTCCATTTTCGAGATACAAGTGGCCAAAGAGGGTTGCAAAGCGTCATTTTGTGCCGTCTGGGAAATTTTTATTTTTCATCCGATTTTGATGGTATTTCTTTCATTGCATCTCTCTCTCAAAGAAAGATTTGATAGTCATGCCAACATATTTTTGCTGTCTCTTACTATTTTCGAGATACTGGTTATTGGGGGAAAAGTGGCCGAAAAACGCAATTTTTTTATTTTTTAATTTCTCACCAGATTTTGATGGGGTTTGTTGCAAATTATTTTGAAAAATGCAACAAAAGTTACCATTAATCATTTCAGGTATATATATCTTTAGACTTTTATTAACAAATAAGCTCTCCCATTTAACAAAACTTAAAGGCGGGGGCCTTAAGCGCTGCTCTATTTTCACGAAAATATTACGACCACGAGATAGAGAACATAAATCCAACGACAATATCCGAAATTTAAAATTAACGTATAAAGCAGCTGCTCTAGGATATAGTATTAAGGAAATTTAGTAAAACAGAAATAAGGAAAGTTTAATTTTATTGTGAGATAACATAAACCTTGTGAAGTCAAAACAATACACTAACAAACGATTTTACTTTAAAAAAAATTATATGAACAAACTCCATGTATATTCCAGGTAAGTTAGTCCACTAGTGTCCAGTAATGCGAGGAATGCATCGAAGTGTTCATTAGTTATCCAGCGTTGAAACAGTAATAAAACACAGTAACTGTTGCTATTTTTGAAGAGTGACTCAATTTTTCCATCTTCGACGAAAACTTCCCCAGGTCTTTACTCTAATCCTAAAATTAAAACTCTATTTCTGTCATAATCACATGGAAGTAGCCACAAAAGACATCATAGGCTACATTAATACCACAACTTTATCCAATGGGATACATGTAACGTCCACATTTCTATTAACATGATAAACCGAACAGATGTATGTAACCTACTTTATTGGCAACCTTACAACAAACACATAACATTGATCAATGATAAATGACAAACACAAAAACTACGAGGAGTATAAAATAAATGCAGAAAACTTAAATAAACATCGTCCGTTAGAACAAGAAAATCTCCAAAAGCAATCCATTTGTTCCAGTAAAAAATATTTTCAAAATGAAAAAAAAATTAACAAAAACATTGATGTTTTAATATTAGTAAAAGTTTTCTCTGTCGAAAAATGTATCAAAATTTAAATTGCCAAAGTTTGAGAAGTCAGAATTTAGAGCCGAAATTTGAAGACGACAAGGACAATTTATCCGCCTCGCAGGAATAAAAAGGAACATGTAAAATTTAACCGTTCTTGAATCAGTGTCAGCAAAGAAGTAAAATTTTTTTGTGAGACAACATGACAATCTGTTGAGAAAAACTAAAACTAGCACGAAAATTTCAAATTGTTACATTCGCATCAGAATTCAAAACCCATGGTAGGAAGCTCTGCACATTAAATCGAGACGCACGGTTTTCAGTCTTAAGCAGAAAATCTGATAACTATGTGCAACTTTCTCAGTTTAAATAAGTATTGTTGCTAAGGTCTATTAAAAGTCCTGGATAGGAAAGGGTGAAATACCTTGACCTTTTAACTTGTAACAAGTATCATTATAATACCTTTTAAAACATCTTGAATTGAGATCAATTGATATGTTTATAAAAGCTTTCAGGGTGGTTACTAAGGAAATTAAAGAGACCTTGACATTTTAGCATCAAATTATACGGTATAAAAATCTAAACACTTTTATAATCTATTTTTATTTACTTTGTGGTTTTCAAGTATAAAGGATTTCGAAATTTTCAAAATTCCTTAACTCAAAGAAAGGTTCTGATTTTGAAAACCAAGACGTCAGTATATATACAGATTGTTGAATTATTGAGATATAATATTCTATGACACTGGCATCGGTTATATTTTTAGCAAACAAAGTCATGTTTATGAAAAAATCAGTCATAAAATTATGTGTCACCAAATCAGTAACATTTAGACTACATCCCGCGGAATATCTAATTCTGTATTCGAAAAGAGTTTGGGCCTTTGGAATTTTGATCACTAAACTAAAACTATGTAACTTAATTCAAATAAAAATAGGAAGATGGATGAATATAAGTGTGCTTTGCACAGTTCCTGAAGTTAAGGCCAAGCCTCGTTATGATACAATTATAACGATTTTTTTACCATTTATGTGTGATGATTTTGTGCCACTATCCAGTGATTTGTCTAATGCTACCCTTGTTAGATTTTTGAGAGATACAGTCTTGTATTGGCAGATGTTTTGCCGTTTTCAGATAGTTCTTCGGCGGGTACAAGTGAACTTATGCCGGGTGTAGATGATTCTTGTTCCATGTAATTATCGTCTGATTTTGTTTTTGGACCTATGGTTTTTGGCATTAGATCTTCATTGCTTTTTGATGGTGTACATCTTTTTCTTGGTCACGATTCAGCTGATGACAAGGTTGTTATTAATCCAGTTGTAACTGACAACCTGAGTACATGTATTTATGAGGAGAGTCCTATTGAACAAGATATTCCTGGTCGGTACCATGCTTGTGCAGTTACTCGAGCTCAGAGTAAGAAGTCCGAGGTAATTTATGAGTTTGTCTGGAATGGTCATTCCGTTGACGCTGTTTAGATGATACTTTTATTGTTGAAGTTTCCAGTGCACGTGGTGTGAATTACTTCACCTCTTTCTGGTCGCTGTAATTCTTTGTGTGAAGATTTGTCAGGGCCAGTCATAATATTTTACGGTCGCAACTTATCAGTGAGCAGCTTAACCTTTGGGAAAGGCAGAATTTAGGCATTATAATTTGACGATGGAAATTTATTTATTAAGTATAAACGGGACATTATTGTGTGAAAATGTTTTATAGACTTTTTGCTGTTACTAGTCAGATAAGTAGAGTTCTCAATTGGTAACTTTAAACTTTTAATTTTGTAAATAAGTTGTTGATTTAAAACTGCTGGGTCTTTGTTACATGTATAAATTTATTTGTAACAATATCCACTTATTTTGATATAAGAAGGATTATGTTTTTTCTTCTTCAAACTTTTTAGGCAGACTTTCCTCAAAAAAAAGAAAGAAATTTAGCCCAAACCTTAAATTTCAGCTTCAATTATAGATGATGTTCTATCACTGAATAATGCACGATTATCTTTACCTCTTTTACCTAAATCACACTATAGGATCCTGGTCGCCGTAAAATCAGTGTTAGTCAGCTGTACCATTCATACTGAGCAATAAACAAGTTATGGATAAAAAAATACCACACGTTTGATCCTTAAAAATTACATAATTCATTATCATTTTTTATCGTCATACTGGACAAATTATTCATCTCGCGGACGAAGTAATTTTTACATATAGAAGATGCCAAAATCATCAGAAACTTTTGTTGTACCCGTTGCAATAAATATGAAAGAATCGAGACAAATTTACGTTATATGTGCCTTTTACTTTTGTATATCAATTTTATAACATTAAAATTTTTAATGACATAAGTAAGATTGGATTGGTGTGGTTTCATATCGAAATTTGTAGTAATATAAAAGATTTTCGCAAAAATTTACTGTACTACCAAATATTTACTTTGTGACTTTTTACGCAGTGTCATTCAATTGAGCAGGTAATTTGTAACTGTACACAGTTTTAGTGTTCATATTTAAGCAGAATTGGGGAGAAAATGCAATTTTGGTCATTCGTTTTTTTATTTCTGACAATAAAATTAATTGAGCATAAATCTATTTTGGGAATTTGAATCATTTAAAGCTCACTTTTGTTAATATTCAAACGTAATTTTACAGTCATTTTAAAGACTTCCAATAGCTAAGGTACTTTAAAACAATATTTTATAAATAGAATAAAGGAAGAGAAATAGTTTACTTACCAATTAAAGTCCCAAAAGTTTGCATTCATGACAATAAATGGGATGATGGAAATCAATTCTTCAAGTACCGGTGTCAAGATGCATTATTAAGCTACATGTATAGTGGACATAAAATTTCTGACATTGCGTCAAATGGTTATTATATGATATTATTTTCATTTGAAAAGATATTACGATATTTATAGCATTGTTTAGTAAAAACCGAAATCCCCCGCCCACAAAAAAATCCTCCGTGCAGCCAAAGCGGAATGTAATTGAGGTTTTGTAGAGGCCTTGAATAACTCTACCTCATAATCGCTCTCAAGTACAAAATGCGCCCAGTACATTTGTACTTCTGTGGGACCTGATCGAAAGGATGCCCTTTAGTGAATTGACGAATATTGGCCTAATAAACTGATAACAATGCGTGTGTATTTTCTATATTAGGTGAACAAATGATGTTGTTGCAATGAAAAAGCTAGGCGTTCATCCTGTGTTAATAATTTTCGTCACGCATGCACGGCACATTATCACCAGTCAGTTGATGGAATGCGTAAATATAAAGAAGAAGAAGAATAATGAGGTCAAGATTGATTGAATGTTGGTTAACGTTCCAGTGGCTAATATTTCTTGCATATTCAGGAAGAAAGCATATTAATGAATGATGATGATAAATGAACCCTGCTTTGTACTAGACCGACATGCCGAGCCGGATTTTTAACTTGCTAGCTCACGAAAGCAGAAGACAGCAGGAAGACATTCCACTTAACCCAGACACATAATTTGGACTATGGGCTCTTACTACTAAATGTTGTAAGCTTAGCAGAGAAGCAGCAAATACCCTTTTGATGTCTTTGGTTTGACCCGGCCGGGTATAAACATACGACCTTCCGCACTCGCGGAGAGCCGCTAACCATTACACCACCGAGGCGGTTGGTAAAAATTGAAGTTTAAAGCTTTGATAGTGACTTTGTTGGAAACTCGGCAGATATGGTAATAGTAAGTTGCGTACAGTGAAGGTACATCGCATTCCCCCACCGTGTGGTTATCAGTGCTACATATAAGCAGAATGTCCTCGTGTTCACAGTGACATTTCATCTATCGGACAATCCCTGTAATGGTTTCACCATAGTCATCCGCAGTTTCATACATTCCACTTCTGTTGCAATGAGGCGACTTACTTAACCATATACAACTTTCATTAAATGATTCATTGAATTTTGCTTAACCTGCAGTAGCAAATATGTCATGCATTTTCAGGACGAGAGCATATTAATGAATAATTATGATGACTGAACCCTACATTGTACTAGACCGGCACCCTGAGCCGGATTTTTAACGTGCTAGCTCACGATAGCAAAAGTCCATTGGAAGACATGTCACTTTTTCCAGACACATAATTCGTACTCAGAGCCGACCAGTATTTGACTTTATTCCTTAATGCTGCAGCAAATTCTTATTTTAATCTCGTTGGTTTGACCCGGCCGAAGATCAAACCTACGACCTTTCGCACTCATCGAGCACGCTAACCATCACACCACCGAAGAGGTGCATCATATATAACAAAATCACTATCTGTTTGAGTCATATTTACCTCTTATATTAAAACCGGATGAATTTTTTTTCCGAATGACGTTGGTATAACAAAAAAATTTCCCGCTTAAAGCAGAAATTATAGTCCAGTTACATGAATTACATGCTGAAAATACGTTTCTAAAGTAAAGTCTTTGCAACTAGCTCCCTAAAACTGCGTACAGTTATAATTTTACCGAATACGAAAACTGCGTACAGTTGCTCACTGACACTGCGTGAATACTCATAAACAAAACATTGTCGCGAACAGTGTTCAAATCATGAATTATGCGTGATCTAGAAAGTTTTGTAAAAACTTACTGAATCTGAATCAAGTTCGAGTCTTGATTCATGCAATACTTGGCATTTCATAATATTTCATCTCATAAGGCAATTGCATATTAATTTCACAGCATTTTGTGCTGAAGAATTGCATGGTGTTGATATAAAAGATCAAGTTTGGCAATAAATACAATGTGCAGTTTTTTAACAGAACCACAGTTATGTTGACTGAAAGTGACTTTTTGATAATGTTTAAGTCAGATTGTTCAATATTTCATTAAAATCGTACTTTTATGGCAGGAAATATTAAATGTGTTGATCTATAACTTGTTTATTACTCAACATGAATGGGACAGCTCACTAACACTGATTTAACTGCGACCAGGATCCTTTAGGGTGTATGCTTGAAATTAAGCCACAACAGACACTCTCAAGTCTGTCGCATACAATTATCATCATCTCGAAAATTATATTTTTACGGACGGCTTTTACGGTCGACACAACAAGCTTGTCGGCCAGTATGGAAGATCCATCGGACCTTTTGCTGTGAAGTTGCGGAATAAACCAAAAACAAACTGTTCCCTTTCTTCGCTTGGAGGCTGTGATGCGTTGAAACCTTCCCCTTTTTGTTGGAGGTTCGGATGCTACTGATGAGAGGTTACTCCTTGAAATGTACATATAGCATACCTAAATTTTCCATATTTATTTAACATTGGT
>JAULBM010034416.1:0-10975 GCA_032357055.1 Geukensia granosissima
ATCTTTATAATCCCGTCTGCACAACCAAAGAGAACGTACGTTCGTTCGTTTTCCCACGCACGATAAGAGCATTCGTTTTCTCACGCACGATAAGAGCGTTGGTTGGTTCGTTTTCCCACGCACGATAAGAGCGTGCGTTCGTTCGTTCCTTTTCCCACGCACGATAGGATCGTTCGTTGTTCGTTTGCAAACAAACAATACAATCGTTCGTTCGTGCGTTTTTCATTTGTTCGTTTGTTTATCGTTCGTTCGTATTTCGTTTTTCGTTCGTTCGTTGGTTCGTTTAGTGGTTAAGTTATACGAACGAAGGTCTGTAATACAAGTTCCCACAGGTGGCCTCTTTATACAAGTTTGACTGTACTCAGCATTCTAGTTATATATTTTTAAATCCTATTTATTTGAACAGTTAATTTCAATTGGTAACAACTTCTGGCATTCAATTTTATTTCAGTTTTTGACTTGTCCTAATATTTTCACTTGAATAAGGAAGCTTCAAAAATATTTTTTCAAAAACTACATTTAACTTGTGAGTTTTAAGTCTTTGATCACACAAATTATAATTATTTACATAAAAGACTAAAAACACTAGTGAAATTTCAATATATTCCATCTTAACTTTAAAAGATGACAAATATTTTAATTTGAGATAAAAGCAATTCCTTCATTTTTCAACATGTTCAAATTGAATATTTGATTAATCTTGGAGACTTTATTTAACTGCACAGCTATATCACTCTCCTATTTACAAAATGTAAATAAAACATTTTTGTTAGCTTTATCAATGATATTTGATTGATTCTGATAAAGGTCATGCTTCAAATGAGATGAAAATTGAGCTAATGATATATGAAATGAATTTTCATTGTGCACATTACCACAGAAATTCAAGCATTTAAATTCTGTTTTGTGCAGCTTTTAGGGTTTAAAATGTTTGTAGGAGTCATGATGTACGTGGTATCAAATGTTTGATACCTTTAACAGATCCAACTTTTTCACTTTAATTATGCATACATATTAAAATTTAATAGCAGGCCAATCCTTTTTTGTAAAAAAAAAAATCAAATCAGGTTGTGAATTTTTTGTTATATCATTTTTGGCCTAGTTTATTTGTAAATGTACACTTGTACTGTGAACTTGTTTAAGAATACTAATACATAGACAAAATTCTGAAATTTCATTAAATTAAAATGCATGATACATGATTGTTATATAGAATTATATTTCTAACTGTTCAAGATTTGAATCATGTATACATTATGATGTAAAGTTTGTAAATCACTTGCAACCAGTTTACTCTATTACTTATTGCAGGAAAAATGAACAGGAAGAACCTTTTTTTACATTTTTATTTTGGAAATGTTTAATGCGTGCCGTGAAGTATGGAGCTTAGGTAATATTTTACAATACTTAATTTGTGTACGTTTAATATAACTTGCCTTCCTGTACCTGAGCATATCATATTTCACAAATCTTAATTTGGGGACACTAAGAACTTTCCTTGTGGTGTCACTCATATTTTGCACTCTGTTTTATTTTTTTTTTTTTTTTGAGGGGGGGAGGTTTGTCATTAGAACTTGCCTTGAGATGTCCAATCTTAGCTCATATTTTACAATTCTTATTTTGGGAATTTTAAGAACTTGCCTTGTAGTGTCAGAGCTTAGCTTATTTTTAGCTCTTCTATCTTTGGATGTGATTTGCAATTGATAAGTGGTGTCTAAGATTAGCTAAAACTTTTTTTTTGGGGTGGGGATTGCCTTGTAGTGTCTGAGCTTAGTTTAGATGTTTTACTTCTTATTAAGGTGTTTTAGAAGAACTTATTTTGTGGAATTATTTTATACTTCCAATTTCGAGCTGTTAAGAACTAGCCTTGTGGGAATTAAGACTACATTACATTTCACTTCATACTTTTGGGAATTAATAACTTGCCTTCTGCTTTCACAGTGCAGGTTTGCATAATGACCTTTTTATTCAGTTATAATAAATTGATTGGTCGTTAATTGTTATTGTGATGTGTAAACATTATCAATTCTGTTTATTGATATATGCCATTAACCCCTTATGTTCCCTTTTGTATAGTTGTTGAACAAAATATTGGGAATAGCCGTAGGTAAGGCTGTCCTCACTGAGTGTCTTGTCCACTTTGTACATAAGTCAACTTCCTATTTTGGGAATTTCTATATACTATATGTATATACTATGCTCATATACTACCCCAATCCTTAATCTAACCTTAACCCCTAACCTTATCCTTACGATAACCAAACCCTAAACCCCAAAATAAGAAATTGACATCCATAAAAAGTGGATAAGACAGGATAGCTTATTTTTGTCACCAAGTATACAAAAGGGAACATAAGGGGTAAATGTCAAGTAGACCCCACCCATCTCTGTAAGAAATGGCAGAGAATGATAAATCCAGTGATCCTCACAAGGCCTTCAACAAGGGTGGAATCCTACTCCCTGTGTCAAGCTCTAGTGAACACTTTGTCAAATTTTATATACTCTGTTAGCAAATGTGGAAGGATCCACTTTTGTCCAAAATTTGGCACAATCATTTTTCATCATTATTGTAGACCTCACTCCAACTTATACGACTAATTATAGCACCAATAGCAACATTCCTTTGATTTTAGCCTTTCTATAGTTACATCATACAAAGTAATTTAACCTGAACTTCAATAGAGTGTATCTGACTTTATATCATAAAAGTATTTTTTTAATTGATATCGAGAATCAATAATGACATGATTAGTTGGAATTCATCTTTTATTGACTTCAGACCTGTGATTTAATGAGTAAATCAGTTTTTATGTCTGTAATTCTTGGACAATTTATCTAATAAAATGTGTGAATTGATTAAAATGGTTTTTCACAGCTTTTAACACTTTAATTTTTGTCTACCACAGTATATGAGCAAATTTTGTACACTTATTGAAAATATCAAAAGAAGTTTAAAGTCTGTGAATTTTAAATAAGTACAACAATCTTACTAAGAATTTGATTTTTGGAATATATGTGATAACTCATGATTAATTCTTACAATAAAACCTTAACCATCATTCAGACCAATGGTTCAAAACCTGTTTTTCCTTAAATGATGTAAATTAATTCATATTTAAAAACAAAATATCACTTTATAACCAGAATAGTGATGACTTCTTTAACTTCAGAGGTCCAAGGCCTATAAATCATATACTACCAAACCCTTAAACTAACCTGAACTCCTAATCTTATCCTTACATTAACCAAACCCTAAACCCCAATCCTTACCATAATATAGTTCAACCTACAATCTAAACTTTAATATGTGCAACACCCTAACATTATTATATCAGATCCCTTATAGCAAATGTAGGCCATGTGGAATGCTTATTGACATTTGAATACATATTGGAACAAAAGTGATGAGTGCTGGCTAAATCCTTGAAAATATTACAAGTCTACATGCTTAATGGTACAACAGTTTAAACAATAAGTGTTTGAAACACCTTGCCTCTTTTTAGATCTGCTGATTTTATATTTTCTAACTTTATTTCAATTTTCACATTTGAATGAGCAGTTTGGTTGACCAAAAAATAAATAAAATTAAAATTCAATGAATTAGAATCAAATTTAATAAAATTAAAATAAATAAAATTAGCATTCAATGAATAAGAGAAACCAATTCTTACACAGGCATCTGTTGATAATCATGTATCCAGAGATAAGTCTTCAAATATCTCATCAAGGAGTAACATTGAAGATTAAAAACTATCTTGATTGAAGGAACAGTGATATCAATGGCTCACAACATAAGGTTCTATATCTCTAAACAGGACAAAAAATTATATCTACAGAACTAAACAAAACAGGTAATGGTTTAAAAAATATATATCAGAAATGAATTTCACAAAGAGTTTGTGACGTAACATTAAAAAAAAAAATTATGGCGTTAAAACTTACAATCAATTGTAGACTTGCAGTTCTCTGCAAAAACCATGGTCTGTCATTATGTCATTGATCAAGTGTCCTTTTAAAATGATTTAAAGAATAGGCACATTAACTTTTCTTCATGAAACCAGCAATTCTTAATTTTTTAAAATAATTTCTTAATTCAAATGTGTAACATATCCCTACCTTTTATCCATTGTGACAATATTACTTCCCAAATGGATTCAAATTTCTATAGCAATCATTTTTCACTACTGTTCTTTCCCTTCATTCTATCCAACCAGTGAATAAAACTCATCAAGAAAAACAAACACTTTTTTTAGCAATTATAGATCTCATACCAGTAGCAGGAAATTTCACTTAACTGTCTTGTTTACAATCAAAAACTTTTATCAACCATTACAACAAATATTCCATCAATAAATTTCATATCAATATCATATTTCCATTACATGTTTTTAAATGAATAACTCAAAATCTGAAATTAAACATTCCACAATTTGTGTTACATGCTTTTACAAGGACACTTTCTAATAAATTAAATATCTAACAACATCAAAACCTTATTTTATATCAAAAGACTTATTTTAAATCCCAATGAATTAAAAATTCTTATACAATGTTCTTGACGAGCATGATATAGTCTGATCAAATGAGGCGTGTCACTTTTTGAAAAGCTTTATCCGATAGAAAATAAACACAAACTTTTTACAGTTTGCCAATATTGTATGTAAAAAGTATTGATTGTATAGTTTCTGTTGATTACATGTGGAGAAAAATTGACATTTTTAATTATTTTTAGAAAATTTAAATAATAGCTTGTTATAAAGCCAAGGATTCTTTAAACACACAAATTATGGATTTATTTGTTTCAAAAAGGCTTTAAAGTATATTTATTTGTGTACAAAAATGAACAAATTTAAAGAATGGAGTTTTTCACATTTTCAAATCTGATAAATTTGTCATAAAAACAGCAATAATATGTATAAAAAGCCTTATAAATGGAAAGATAATAGTTTGCCAAATTTGGTATCAAACTTTTAAAGGTGCTTGTTAAATAACACTGTGCCATCGAACAGTCACCTCCAACGATTTGAATATTTGATAATCTTGACAATTCTGCATTATCTTATGTCATCAGATGACCTTTAACCTCAAATCTAATCCTTACATATCATAATGACATTAAGTTATCTTTCAATTCAATAAAAATTTGTACTATACTATTATTGAATTACAGGGTAGAGAATATAGAAATTAAAGTGAAATAATGGTTATTAAAAAATTTATACCTATTGTCTGGGGAGTTCACTTCAGAAATCGGCTTTTTTCAATTTTATCATATTTCAAGCATTTTGAAATTCAATTTAAATTTCTATTTGAGCATGACAGTTTGACTCTAATGTCATAGAATTTTAACCCCCTTCCCCCACCAGTATCATGAAATTCAAATGTTTAATCTGCCATGATAGTAATTTGATTAATTAAACTACAAATGCTACCACCTGTAAATTAAGATCACAGAGCAAAATTTTAATAAACTGATTGAGCAGTAAGAAACAACAGCTTATCCCCATATCTGCATAAATTGGAAATAATAACCTGTAGTATAAATGATGCATACCTAAACCAACCGGAGCATGCAGCCACCGCCTGCAAGGTTCACCTAGTCCCCAGCTTGTCGTATTCCTCTCTTGGAGCCTCAGTTGACTCTGTGTGAAAGTTTTAATATTACAAAAATAACATGCTGAGAGTCTTTTGACAAACTCATAAGAAACATGTTGTTAGGACAAACAGTAATGCTGATTGCTCCCAAAGACTCATTCAACCACCAAGCTAAATGATGGTAGGACATATGGTTCCTGAGAACTAAACTCAAACCTAAAAGTGAACCTGAGTCAATAGAGGGTAAAATGTAGGTCAAAGTGACCTTATTTGGGTGGGATGCTGACAGACTCCAAAAGACGCATACATGATGGTAGAACACCTGGTACCTGAGATCTAAACTCAGACCTAAAAGTTAACCTGAGTCAATTGAGCGTGAAATGTAGGTCAAAGTGACCTAATTTGGGTTGGATGCTGACAGACACCCAAAGATATATTTCCACACCAAATTACCTGATTGTAGGTCATATAGTACCAGATATCAAGTCCGAACTCAAACTGATTCATTCAACCATGAAATAAGGGTAATTTCACCTCAAATTTTGGGTTGCACATGTGTATAGCACCCTGATACATCTGTATACCCAAAATAACTGTTGTAGGTCTGTTAGTTTCTTATAAATGGCTGTAGACGTAGAGGACAAGGGTACTCCAATAGCCCCCCTATACTTTATAGAGGTGAACTAAAAAGTATAACAGATTCTGTCATGTAAAAGATGTAAGCCAAACTGACCAAGTGTGTATCTCTACAAGAGACATCTTGTGATCAAATACCTTTTTCATGTAAGGGGTTATTTTTGGAGGAGTATTTGTATTTGTGAAATTTGTTTAAAATAAAGTGACATTAATTGAGTGTTGTTTGATCAAATTTAACGATTCCATTACACGTGGAACATTTATACAAATTTTCTGGACTGTAATTTTTTCCCTGAAAAAAAAAATGCCTTGCAAATAAAGTGAAAATTAAATGCCTGTGAAAAAAACACCTATACAGCATAATGGTATTCTGACTTGCAGTATTGTAAATCTGAACCTTAACAAAAAACTTCGATATAAAAATAGATGTGGCATGATTGTCCATGAGACAGCCATCCAAAGAAAGCCTGTCAAATTTTAACCTCTACAGGTCCTATTATGGCCTTCAGTAATGAACCAGAGTCCATACAATAAAGGAAGCCAAAACACAAAATGTGAAACTATTCATAAAACATGACAACTGACCCAATCTACCACAAGTCAGTCATGCAGAAAATGCAGGTCAACTGTGTAAACTGTGTTACTTGGAAAAGTACTTCTGGTGATCTGAACCTTAACCAGAACTTTAACTCAAGTCAGTGATTCAGAAAATGTAGGCAAAACTGAGTTGCAGCATTTCCAGAGGAACTCTGTGAGATGATATCATTAATCAAATATCATTGCACTATCACATGCAGTATCCTTGATTTTAACCTTAACTAAAAAACTTATCCTAACTGCAAAGAACAGTTAAAAGGACAGACGAGGGATTAAATATATCAAACAATAATACAAGTTCAAGGTCACTGCAGTGAAGGAAAACTTTCCCGATCGGTTGCTTTTGGGTTTTTATCTAGCAGACAGCAACTGCGAGTACACTTTTGAGGTTGATACTTTTGTTGTATCTTGTATTAAGTTTTGATTATATTTGTTATTGGTTTCAAGTATCGATCTCAAGTGTTAAATTCATTTCAACCGATTTTCATAGTGTGTTTTTTATTGTTGTTTTGTCACACCACTGTCCAAGGTTAGGGGGAGGGTTGAGCGCTAACCAACCAGTTTAACCCCACCACATTCTAATGTGCCTGTCTCAAGCCAGGAAGCAGTAAACCAGTGGTTGAAGTTTTTAAGGCCATAATGGGGTCTGTAGCAGTTTAAATTCAACTGTCATTTGGTGGGTGGCTGTCTCATGGACAATCACGCCACATCTCCTATTTTTATATACAGAAATGGCATGATACTGTGATGAAAGACAAAGTTCAACTTAAATAAGAAATTGTACTCAAACATGAATTCACATTCTTGTTCAGATATGAAAAAGGTACGGGCTAAATGCAACATCTCCACAAAATAAAAAGATCTAAGACCTTCAACAAGTAAGGATTGCCAGTTTGACAAAGTAAGCATCCTATCTTGAAACTAAGATTTATGAAATGACTACTATGGGTACTATTGTTATGTACTAGTAAAGTGTGTACTTTAACATAACAAGACTGATAAGACTACTCATATATTGTTAAGAAGTGGTTTTAGATATGCTACAATCTATCAATACTTTGTGGGGATTGCACTGAAGTCAACAACTCTGACAGACAATACATTGTCCTGGAGTGGTAAGGTATCACAGAAACCACATGGATGAGCTTATGTAGTGATGTCATCTAATGATTAAATTACTTACCTGTTTAATCCAGGTAAACAAACATGTCAATTTCAACATACGAAAAAGTTTACCTAAAACAAATAGAGAAATTATAAATAATAGCGTCTTTCATGAAAACTAAATTTCATCAATCACCTTTCTTCTTTATGACAATACAGTACATATTTAGATAATATATAACAAAAGACACTTTGTGCAGTTTGATACAATAATTATCTTCTTACAAACTTTGCAAAGAATTTGAAACTGATTATGTACATAGTTGTCTGTTGTTAGTAATGTAAATATTTAAATATGCATTGAACTGATAAAAAATCTTTTGAAGTACTATTAAATGTTAACTGAAATATTGGCAAAAACTATGGATAAAAAATAACTTTTCCACAAACCTTCCTTCTAAGGAAAATATCCTGTTTTTATTGTTTTTTTTTTCATTTATTTATTTTTAAAATCTGTCTAAATTAAACCAGCTTGACAAGAAACATAGTTGAACAACAATATGATATAGAATAAAGTTTAGTCAGAAACTTCAAACTGACCAACTTAACTGTTGAATTTGTTACATGGCTCAGTTTCATGTTTATAACATGTGGTGATATTGTGGCCATATTAAACCAGATATGGCAAACAGACTGTTGTGGGCAATCTAAGAAACATACCTTTGATGCAAAAACTTCAAACATTTCTGTCTAGGACTGTTACAAAAATTCCTATTTCCTTCTATCTGTTACAAAGTAGTCTCATTGAAACAGTCCTACTGAATTATTAACAAGTTTGGTTGAGGTAAATCCTGTGAAAATTCCTGTCAAGATGGTACTAAACAAACACAGTGATGACAAAAACTCACATTGTCTTTTGGCAGATAGCCTAAAGATTCTGAAGAAGTGTGTCATAATAAGCAAATATGATGCAAAAATTAATGCATATCAAAATAAATTTTAATTTTAAACCGATGCTCCATCATGCAAACAACCTTTTTAGGAGGGGTGAAGGTTTATTTTGATGCAATGTTTTTGCCACTTCTACTTCATGTGTTGTCATGCTAGAGGGTCGTTAAAAGTCATGTTTTGTGTAAATTGATCAAAATGCAACATGCAAGCCAAATTCTAAGTTTTCATTCCTTGTAAGGTGACTTTTTATTTCTTGTAAGGGCATAGGCGAGACCCCCAAGTAACACAGAACCTTAAACAAATGCAAACAACTGCCATGTAGAGAACCCAAACAATAAAATATGTTTATATTGAAAATCTACTTAATGTGTTAATGTACATGGATATAGACTCCTGCTAAAAACACAAAGACCAAGTTAGATGTTAAATTTCTTAACAAATGCAGAATCAAGTAGCCTATTACCAGTTAAAGTTCCTAAGGCTAGAAAATTCCCCAGCCCAACCCTGTTCCTAAAGCTAGAAAATTCCCCAGCCTAACCCTGCTAACCCCTTTATGATTTATTGGCTGATAACTTGTTCTTGTCCTGAATATGCATGAAATATTTGCAGCTGGACATTAAACAACAATCAATCAAGGTTAAATTGCATTCTGTGTAAATTAAAAATTGGAATGTTTTACATATAGGAAAATTTATATAGGTAAAAAGATTTCATTGATGAAATACCGGTAGAAAGTGGTTCCAAAGCCTACTTGATCTTATATAAGTTAAAGAATGTTATTATACATATCCAGGTGACATAACATAACATTGGCATAAAACATCACTAGTAAGAACACCCCTGTATTTGTATATAACATTCAAACATGTTAGTCTAAACATCTGTAAAGAAGACATTTAAACACTGTGTTGTTAGGGGGAAGTTAAAGAAGAGATTTCAAATGTCAGTGTAAAGTTAAATAACAATTAAATAATAAAATAAATAGGCTTTTTCACACTGATTTCGAGTGCAATTGAAACACACTTGGACTGAAATGATGTAATCAGTGCATATTTTACATCTGGAATAGATATACACTGAACTGTTAATTTCAATTTAAATTCTTTCTATCAGAACAAAATTCTCTCCAAGCGCGGTGAATTGTAATTTGAAAGGGAGAGAGTGTAAAATAAAAGTCATACACTGGCTGACACAACAAAATAATAGGCCTGCCAAATATTTTGCATTGCATTAAGGCCATAATAAAAATACTCATAGATTCGCTCTCACCTTTTAAAAAATTCACATTGGGGTGGAGTGGTGAGGGGTCAGAGAAAAAATTTATTTTTAATCTTTAATTCTCATTCTAGTGAATTTGAAATCCACAATTAATGGACAAAATGTCAATGTGATGTTTTTAGGGACTGAAAAAATTTGTGTAGGAGGTAATCTATACTCCATGTCAGAGTTTGTTGGAACTGGAAAAAAGGTTATAAAAGCAAAATTGTTTACTATATTCTAGAAATATAGTGTTTATTTTGTAGATTAAAAAAAGTGCAAGCAAGTTGCAAAAATACTTTTTAGCAATCAGATGTATTTAAAACGTGCTGAGTTTTCAATTCTCTATGGGGATTTTACATTGTAAAATTAGCCATTTGTTTGCCCGAAGTGGCTTTCTGCATGCACTTGATCAATACCGGGAGTACAAATTGTCAATGCTATATAAAAAATATAGAAATTAAACCAGGATTTAATAACCTGCAAAAATGCTTTTAGTGCAATAGAATAGAATTTTAAAAGTAATTCTTCATATATCTATCAGGAGCAAGGGTCCGAAAAAAAGAAATGTGGGCAAATTTTTAAATTACTGTATCTAGGTCAAACTTCAGCACTCCTGCCAAAAAACAATGATGGCCAACCCTTACATTAAATCTCTGTAAAGAAATCCTGAGGCAGAAAATAGTATGCTATTGCATGTGTAAAACATGAACTGTTAACCATGCGATAATTATTTCTTTCAATTTTACTTTCCAAACAGAGAACTAGAGGCTCCAAGGAGCCTGTAATCGCTCACCTGACTCAAAGTTGTTTTGGCAAAGTCTGGCCATGGTGG
>JAULBM010034427.1:0-10974 GCA_032357055.1 Geukensia granosissima
TGGAATTGATTGATACTTGGAACATTAATAGATATATATGTAAGGTGCTGCACAAAGCAAGAATTATAACTCTGACCCGCTTATTGTCAAATACTGTTAGATATTAAAATACACCAGTCCATCACCTTATTACTTATTTTTAATCATTTGTCCCATGTACAGCTATGTTTTGTATTATAACATTGAAAAATCTGGCTTTAATGCGGTTTCCGCATATCTCTTGTTAAGGTTTGTTTTATGTCTTTTCTCACATAACGGTCCTTGGTAAGTGGAGGGTTGCGCCCTCACAAACATGTTTAACACCACTACATACTAAATGTGCCTGTCTCAAGACAGGGACATTTAGTTCAGTGGGTGTCGTTTATGTTTTACATTTACTCAGTTTTACATTGTTAAATTAAATGGCTGATTATTGTCACATTTTAATTTATTTTATTTGCGGGGGCATTTGCAGCTTGCCTTTGACACACTATTGGGTTAACTTTGTAAAAACTGTATGAATAGTTTGTCATTTTTTTCAATTGCATAATTTTGATAAACATTATTTCCTCTTGTTTGACAACAACGAGAGCAGAAGAGACACATTGTTATGAGGAAGCATTATGTGAATTTTTACTCTGCTGTGTTGTGCAGGTTTCTTGATTGTCTGTCCTTTTAGCACTACAGAGGCATTATTTTGTCTTCGGTAGTGAACAATACGTAATTGTGCTGTGTTCCATTCCACCCACTGAAGAATTGTTCGTCCTTGCGTCAAGTCAATCATTGAAAGAACTAATAAATGCAATAGAGCGATGAAACGTTACAATATGATTCAATTTTAAATTTGCAATGCAACACCAGAAGTATGAAACGGAACCATGAATTTAAATATCAATATACATTTAAAACAATGTTTTAGTTAAGTCGCGAGCTATTCTATAAGCTTATATATACTGTATAATGTGTATAATGAATATTGAATGGATTTGAATGTATAGAAAGTTGGAATATATAAGTTCTTTGAAAGCGTATGTATTAATTTTAGTCTTAAAATTTTGTTAGATTTAGGAATTGTAGGATTTTGGAAAGTTAAGTCATTTAGATGAATTAAAACAATGGAAACAGTCGAAAATCTAAGAAATTTGTAAGGAAGAATTTACAGATAATTCTGTAAAGAGGGTAAGCAGTTATACCAGGTAATACGGAAAGGCTTAAATGGGGATTACAACCCCCTGGCGGAGAAAGCGAACAGTTTTATTTTTAAATAAGACGTTAACCAATCCGTCCATCTGTGCTCCCAAAAGAAATCTATTTCAGGATACTAACGTTTGGTTCATATTTAGGAATGTTTTTTTTTATATTAACAGCTGTTTCTACAAAACCATATTACAAGTTAAGTTTTATTTCCAGGTCTGAGACATTTATCCTGAATGATTTATGCACAAAAATTGTAAATTTTAATCTTTTCTAGAAGATTTATTTGTATTTATGGAGGGTATTGCCGACTCTAAAATACATGTCAACTTTGATTTTCGTATCTGAAACATTTACCGTAAAGAAACTGTGCCCTTGAAATACCCCCTCCCTCCTAAAAAAGAAAACTGAAAAAACTCTCCCCATTAAAAATAAACACAAGGTCAAGTTTAATTTCCAGGTCTGAGATGAAAAATAGCTGCATGTTTCCCGTTAGTTTTCTACGAAAATTATTCGATTTCTATAGCTATATTTTAGTCTAAGTGAAACATTCCATTAATTTCAAGCAGGATTTTATAATGTACAATAGTGTGATCGTGTCTAGACAAAGACAACGATCAGTAATAATCTAACAACGTACAAGATAATTCTATCCTGTGGTTCGGTCTAATGTAGTATGCCACGACATGCATTTTAAATTCTTTGAAAATGAATTCGATGTAATTTAATAGATATGTAAACCGTTGTTCTATTTTAATTTCCTCAGATCAGGTAAAAGAGAAAATATTGGGAAATCATATTGTTGAAAAAATATCACTAATTTATTTGGAAAACAATGAACAGAATGTATAAAGATAGGAGATGTTTGATTGTCTATGAGACAGTCATCAAAAGGTCCAAATTACAAAAAAGAAAGGAAATGTTTACATGTTACCTGAAGGCTTTAACAATATATAAAGATCCATACCGTAAAGCAAGCTGAAAAGGACTGAAAAATTGAAATAAGAAAATATGAGACTGTTCAAATGTAGAATCAAAACCCAATTAATTTTAATTCATAAAAATGTTTTCTTCTAAAGATAGAAAACGTTGTGGTATTATTGTCTATGAGACTACCATTCAAAATACACAAATTACTAACATCTACAGGTTGCCTTAAGGCATTCAATACGTGGACAACTATCAACACATAACGCAAACTTATAATTAAGTCCCCCAAAATAAAATGTGATTTATATTCAGATGTAACATCAAATAAGTGTACAATGTAAAACAAGTATCACTTAAACAAAAAAAAAAAAAAATGATATCACTGGATAACAGGTGTCTGTCTTGTAACGGAGTCAAATAGTCAAGTCAAATATTTTATTAAAGTCTCACCTTTTGTAATACAAATAACAATATTTAAGACAATATATACAAATACTAATAAAACATACAAAAGCCACTCTAAAAAGAGTTATGAGAGACTGTAAATAATTATACATTAATTCACGTGTATAAAATGCATTTTCTTTTAAATAAAATTTCAAAGCAGATTTTGGCAGTATAAAATTGCATATCTTCATTACTGAACATAAAAATGAATTTTTCTTCATCAGACATATCAATAAAATTTCCATTAATACCAACAGCATGATTAAAAATATCATTACGTAAATTTGCATAAACAGGACATTGCAGCAACACATGTTTCTCATCTTCCACCTCATTATTACAATTAAAACAAACACGACTATCAACATTTAAATTTTCATACCTTCCAGTCTCAATTCGTAGAGGTGCAACACCACACCTAAATTTTGAAAATGCACTCTTATATTTACCAGGCATATTATTACATAAATATGTTTCAACACCATAAACATTCTTAAATTTTTTATATGAACGTAATTTTTTAACGCCATCTGACATAAGTTGTTCATACCAATCATCTTTATAAGCATTAAAAGACAAGTTTTCAATATACTTTATACTATTCTTATCTAAAATAATATTAAAATCACAAAATTGATCCATATTTATACTTTTAAACTTTGCTTTAACTCTAAATGACCAATTTTTTATCTTTCCATTTCCATAATTATTACTCCATACAAATACTTTCTTATTTATTCTATTATCACACATACTAGTTACTCTAGACCAATTTCTAAAAACAACAGTCCATTGCTTAATATTACAAGGAATCCAACCCATATCACCATAAAGAGACAAATTTGGTGTATATCTACCTACGCCCATAAAAAAGCGCATAGCTCTATTTTTTACACTGTTTACACATGAATAATCTTTCGTGCCCCATAAAGAAGCACCATACTCAATAACAGACCATACAAGCGTATCAAAAAGCTTTGTAAAAGTAAAATATTTAAAACCACCATTTATTTTACATTTAGATATCAATAAACCAAGTGAACGACTGGCGGATTTGGCTACCGCCTTTGCCATTTCATCATAACTTAAAAATTCAGTTAACAATAAACCTAAATAATTATATTGTGATACAATATTCAAATTATTACCATTAAATTCAAATACAAAATCAGTTTTGGATATCGATTGAGGTCTAAAATGTACAATTTTGGATTTATCAAGATTTACTGTTAAATCATTTTTACCACACCATACATTTAGAGTATCCAACACTTTTTGTAAATCATTTTCATTTTCAGTTAAAAATACAACATCATCAGCGTACAAAAGTACACATACCTTATCATTACCAATATTTATACCAACATTTAATTTTTTCACATCATCAACTAAGTCATTGATAAATATATTAAATAATAACGGTGACAAAACACACCCCTGTTTCAAGCCACATTTTACATCAAACCAATCAGTAAGATTACCATTTATTCTAACACAAGACTGAACATTATTATAAAGTGAAAAAATTGCTTGTAACATTTTAGAACTAATTCCAATTGATTTTAATTTACAAAATAAAAGATCTCTATTAATCCAGTCATACGCCTTTTTGAAGTCAATAAACGAAACAAACGTAGAAAGTTTACGAAGTTTTCTTGTTTCAATAATATTAGTTAATGTACTTAAATGGTCTATTGTGCTTCTACCTTTTCTAAAGCCATTTTGTTCATCGTGTATAAAGTTTATATTGTCAAGTTTTTCTGTAAGACGCGCATTTAGTATACCACAGTAAAGTTTATAAGATACGGGCGCTAGAGTTATACCACGATACATCATAGGGTCTCTTGGATCAGACGTAGAGTTCTTTGGGATTGGAGTTATAACACCTTTTGACCACATCTCTGGTACTTTTCCACAGTTAAAACATATATTAAATATACGAGTCAATGCAAATAAAGATGTCTCATTCTTATAAAGTTCAACAGGTATTTCGTCAAAGCCTGGCGATTTTCCATTTTTCGACACAGTTAACATGTTATAAACTTCATTAACTGAAATTTCACAATCAAGAGATTCGTCATATACACATTCACTATCTAAATTAAAATTACTACTAATATAATTTCTATTGAACATATTTGCAAAATCAAATTTCCATTTATCTAAAACAACACTTTTACTACATGATATAGATCCGTCGTTTAATTTTACTTCCATAGGAATTCCACTCTGACGTTCGTTACCGACACCAATTTTACCAATTTTACGCCAAAATTCCTTTGGGTTTTCACATGAATTATCTAACTCGTCTTGTAACTTATACCAGTAGTGACGTTTTGCTTTTTGTACAGCTTTATCAAACTCCTTACGTTTATTTATATATAACTGACGAAATTCTCTTTTTCTACTTTGAATCGAACATTTCAACCACATCTTTTCGAGTTTACACACGTCATTCCATAACACAGTAAGCTCGTCATTCCACCACGGTTTCTTTAATTTTCTCTTCCTGTTACGAATACCATCACTAATAACAACGGTTTTAGACGCAAGTTTGGCACCCATTTCCGTTTTAACTACTTGTACGAATTCCTCATACATATGATCAATTTTGCTCTGCGTGGCTTCCGAAACTTCCAGATTCCGAATTATTTTATCAATAGCCGATATTGCAAACTCAGAATGTAGCCAATCTTCCGGCAAATTTCTAGTATCATATTTTATATAGACATTTTGTGTATCCTCATTATCAGGATTAATAACACTACCATTATCAACGATCCAATTAAATTTCCAACATAACAAGGAGTGATCCGGCACAATTTTTGTTAAATCATACACACCAACGGCATTTATTTCATCAGTGATAATGCTGGTCCTTATCACTTTAAATTCGTCAAACATATGTAATAATTCGTATGGAATAATGCAATAATCCACAACACTACTGCCACGAGTGGAGATATACGTGAAATCGTTTTGCACGGTTTTCCTTCCATTTAGAATACAACAGTTTACATCAGTTAAAAAATCCGAAAAAATTTTGCCATAAGCGTTATACTGGAAATCTACTACATGTCTATCCGGGAGATCATCTATACCCGGTATTGAGTCCGCAAAATCAGAACATCGACTATTCCAGTCACCACAAATAAAAAATGGGCATCCATGGGGAATGGTATATATCTTAGTCATCAAAGTCTCAAAAAATTCATTGACATTCACAGCGCGTGTAGAGTACTCGGGTGGCAAATACACGACACAAACGTAGAAAGTATTTCGTAGACTATTTTTATCCTCAAATTTTAACCAAAATATTCCTTCAAAGTCATTGTCTACAACAGTAATATCAAATTGGCTATATAGATCGTTACGTATTAAAAGTCCGACACCGCCAGAACCAGATTTAGCCCTTACATGGATATTTTTACGATTAAAACCATACCATGTATACCCTTCAACACTAATATCGCTGTCATTTTTCAAATGTGTTTCTGCAATTCCAAGTATCTGCAAATCATAATGTTTTATACAAGAAGTTAAAAACTTATATTTGTCACTATTTACATCATTGTTCCAGCCATTCACATTCCAAAATCCGCTTAGTAACTAATGCCGCCGACCACGGGTCCCATAATGACCTCTCCCTCGTGCATTTCCTCGACGTTGGCCACCGTAGCTATTGAAATGTCCGCTGTTGTTAGATTGTGTATTGCCGTTTAATTGACTGTCATGGTTTGTTGATCGCTGATCACTGTGTACATGTCCGTTATCTGTTGATGTTGATTTCGGTTTAACGATATTACCTTTAATCTCGAGCTTATTGTCACCTATCGCTTTCACTATGTGCCTGAGGCTAGAATTTAAAATACGCTGTTCCTTCGGAATAGAGTGATCAATAAACACATCTCTAAAATTACGGGATTCTTTAAGGCTACTCTTTTTCTCCATTACCTTTCGTTTTTCTTCCACAGTACGAAACTCCGCTATAACAATTCCAAATTTGCCAGGTTTCCTATTTGTTTTGCGAATTGCTGATACAGCTCTCACGTCATTCAATTTTAGGCCATCTCTGATCAAACCATTTACTTTATTTAAAGTATTTTCGTTTTCGGATTCGTGAAAATTTCGTATCACAACCATACATTTCTGATCATCTTTAATAGGCCTTTGTTTTAAGACATCTGCATAAGAGTTTTCTAATTGAACAACTTTGTCAGACACAACTTTAATATCATTTTGAAATTGGACTTTAACTTTTTGCATTTCTTCCGACAATTTTACATCAATTAAGCTGGCAATTTGCGTTGGGATACTTGTTTCTATTACATCCATGCGTTTCGTTATCATGTCGCAAAAATTATGCATACTAGATGTTAACCCCTGCACTAGGTTTTTTAATTCTTTCATTTCAGATTTGTCTGAAGAATACTCACTAGTTGTGTTTGTAATACAGTCACACGGTGGTGAATTTGCTAATCGGATAATGTCGTCCCCTTTATTGACATTTGTTTTCTTGAACTTTTTAGCACTTTCTGGACAACGATCAGATTCCAATGGCCTTTTACCTCTATAAGTACTAGTGTTAAAGTTACTTACAGGTTTTTCGGCATGCACATCAGCTGTGTTTGCAATCTTTTCAACATTTGACGGTGCCATTACCGATTGTACATACGCATCTGCTGAATTGATATCCATTGGGTTTAACTTCGATATATCCATATTGTACAGTTTTTAATAAATCCAAGCAAAGAATATAGTTAACTCTTTTGTCACAAATGTCTACACAATGACTTTCCGCATAAATCCAACAGAATATTAAAGAATTATACAAAAAATTTCTCAAGACAAATTTCAACCAACTTCAAACTTGGCGCATGCGTATCACCACACATTAATTGTGTGGCGGGGTTAAACATGTTTGTGAGCGCTCAACCCTCCACCTAGTCTTGATTAGAAAAATAATAGATCCTTTTTTAAAATTTCCGAATATTTTACGTTTTCTTATATATTCTGTTGGTAGTTTTAAAATATAGAAAAGGCGAACTGGATAAACAAAAAAGCTTATCCGCTGTTTTTTTTTCTGGAAAGCAACAGTTGCTGTTTTAAACAATTTTGCTGTTTCAAACAAATGAATCAATCAATTGGTAGATTTAATTCTCGGTTTGTTGATAATGGTAAACCATTGTCTAACGTAGTTTTAGAATCGCAGGGGACTAATTTTAGCATTGTGTGAAAGACTAGGAACTACACATGATGAAAGCAGTTAAGATTGTTCACGCTTAGTCTATACAACATTACAATTTGTTGCGCTAAAAAGTTGTCCGATAGAGTTAAGGAAAACATGACATTTCAAACCTTTTATGTTACTTGATGTTATGTTTCTGTGCCATTATGAATGAAAATATTGATTTCCATTGCTTTTTAAATTTGCTAAAACAGAAAAAGAAAGAAAAACTGAAAACATCCATTTATCTTAGAACTCGTGTTTAGTTTGATATATCCGAATGTACTTTTCAAATATTTACCAATGCTCATCTATTTTGAATCACAATTGCTAAGAATTCATCGTTTATACCTGTACCAAACACATACTGATATCCAGCAAATATAATGTTTTGATGGTTTGTTTAAAGTGATTGCTTGAATAGATGCAATAAATAAAACAAACAGTAATTAATTTTTATGCAATTAATCGTATATTTGGTTGCTTATAATACATGTATATGATGTCAATATCAATCTTGTCGAATATGACAGTTCTAAACCACTGAAAATACAGAAATAGGCTTCGAAACGTATTGCACCAAGAAGCTCCGAATGTTATACATCACCTTGGAAGCGCTTTTTTATTTTCATGATTTTTGCATGTTATACATTTATTTTGAAGTGCTTTCTTTATTTTTGCATGTAGTTGGAAACACGAAGCTGGGGGTTTAGGACAACTCAAGTCTCCACACACATTTAACCAAACAAGTTTTTGTTATAAAGAGGAAGGGTCGGGAAGGCTGTGCTTTTGGTCATAGAAATCAAGTGTCAAATTTGTTCCCTTTTAATACGTTCTTTTTGGAATGGCAAAGCCTTGTTTTTCTACAAAATACCCATTTTACTACGAACTCAGCGACATATCAAGGTTTTATTAAAATGTCTTATTTTATGCTTTTAAAAAAGATTAGGCTTTAGAAAACATTAACCACCAATGAACGAAGGTCAAGACACATTTTTGGCCCAAGATTTTGGCTAAAAAATGAAAAGTTGCGATTATCTATATATAATTTTATATTTTTGTACTAAATAAATTCTGTAAGAAGAAAATCCAACATGATTTTTTGGTTTAATTGGTTCTACAACGGACACATAGCACACTGAAATCGAAATTTCAGAAATATGAAAATACTAAAAAAAAAAAAAATTGAATTCCTAAAAATATTTTGTTGTTAAGATTCTAAAAATGTACTAGTAACTAACATCTACATATGCCTTAAAGAACAAAATTACCAATGTTGAATAAATATGGATAATTTCGGTATGCTATATGTACATTTCAAGGACTTCAAAATTTTTCAACTATTAACACATCAGGCACGCTGTAAAGACCCCCCCTACCAAAAAAAAAAAAAAAAACAACAACAACAACAAAAAACAACCAAATTGCGATAAAAAGTATACAGTGCAAAACAAGTAACAATTAAACATTAACTCAACAGAAATTTCACTAAATAACAGGAACCTGGCTTGTTACAGACACGTGAAGTATTAGACATGAACGTTTATCCTTCTATCTATTCTTGGTCAGTAAAATAAAATCTTTTTGGATTTGAGTACTTCTTTTACTATGTTTGGATCTCGGACTTCCTGTGTTATGGTTTTAATGCTACTGATGAGAGGTATACTGCTTGAAATATGCCTATACTTTTAAGTATATAGAAATTAACAACATTTATTCAACATTGGTAAACTTGTATTTAAAAATTCCTGTTTGATTTTCCGAATATTTTACTTTTTCTTGTAAATTTCATTAGTTGTTTAAAGTTTTACCAAAGGTAATTGGATGAACAAAAAGAGAAGATGCGCTTATCCGTTATATTTTCTGGAAACAATGGCATTTGTTGTTTCTTATTATTGGAAGTTTTAGTCTTAGTTTGTTGATACCATTGTTTGCCGTATTTGTAGATATGATGCATAGACCTACGAACAACGCTTTGTCATCTGATATATGTAATACACATAAGATTGGTCCGGAAATCTTTGTTTTTACGTTTATATTTTTTTCGTCGGCTTTCTTTTCCCAGTAGGCTTTGCTGCAGGGGAATTTTTTAGGATGGTGTGTAAGCCTAGCTAGGACTGAATTGGGATTCATTATGATAGCAGTTATAGAAGATTGTTTCACGTAATAATAGGTAATACAGCAATAAAATTTGGTCAGATAAGAATGGTGACTACTATAGTTTCCGGCTAGTTTAAAGGGAGGTTCGGAATTCTAATCCAGTAAAATGTTACTTGATGTTATGTTTCGAAATCAGTTTGTGCTTTTATGAATGACTGATTTTTCCGTTGCTTTATATTAGGGTAAAAACAGAACAAAAATTAGAAAACACCCAATTATTTGTAATGTTTGTGTTTAAAATGACATATGCTAAATTGCTCTCCAAATATTTACCAATATTCATCTTTTTAGAAACCAAAATCGCTTTGCGTATAATGTAATTAAGAGGAAGAATTCATCGTATTTACTTGCACCAAACACATACTGATATTCAGCGAATTTCCAGTTTTATGTTTTGTTTCAAGTGATTGCTTAAATAGATTTAATCAACTAAACAAACAGTTATTAATTGTAAACGAATTTCATTCTCATTTTGTCGCTTATTATATTGATGTCAATATCCATAATTGATAATCTTTCCTGATAACAAAAAAATTTTTTAATAAATCCAGAAGTTTACCCTTTTACTATAAAATAGTAACATATATATATAATTGTAATGGATAAATGCAGTTCCCGTGTCTACTAAAACATCAATTGGCTAAATGCAACTCTAAATCTTCTCATCAAATGCAATTTAAAACTAGATTTTAGTCTAAGATATCGAATAAGACAGTTTTGTTATTTTTTATACCAATAATTTCTATATTTTCATTTTCCTATCATATCAATCTTTAAAAATACTATTGATATCGTTGATACATTTTTACTAAATATCATAAATAAATCAGATTGTGTTTTTAATAAAATTTGATACAACTACTCTTTTGTTGTACTGCAGATAGACAACACTAATTATAAATCAATAATTGTTCGTCACAAGAACAAAATATCTTAAAATTGGTTCTTGAAAGTAATATGAAACAAGTTGCTTCCTTTAAAAAAAGAAAAGCAATACGTGAACCGTAGATGTGGTTAGGTAAATAATATTTGCTATG
>JAULBM010034438.1:0-10974 GCA_032357055.1 Geukensia granosissima
TCGATCTATAAATAACCATCACCTGTAATTAAATCGAATGAAATATTATCAGGGCAAAGTGGCCAATGTCCTTTTAACGATATTTTTAATGATATATTCAAGGTATCCAACAAGTTTTCAAATTTATATTTGTAACTAATGACCGTTTCAGTTGTTATGACCTTACAATTGGTACCGGCTTTATTTTGGCACGCTTACCCAATTAATTTAAAAATTTGATCACCAGATTGCACAACAAATCCACTTTGCACACTTTTCATCTTCAAATAACTCCATTCACGGAATAGCGGGGGTGTCGAACCCTTTTCTGTCGCTTGATTCAAGACTGTTTTGTGTTTTTAAATTTGTGTTAGGGGAACACCATTTGATTTTCCTGGAGGTGGAGGGGCAGAAGGATGCAGTTCTTTCAAATATAAATAAATCAGGTTGAACGTAAATATTCAGCCCCTAAATTTGCTGTGATCATCTGTATTGCAAGATTGTAAGACAAAATAGGCTGTCTCGTGACAACGGAATTATGGAAGAAAAACTGTCTGCCATATTCTTATATAATAGTGTTTGTTTTGTAGATTGAAAAAAGTGCAAGTTAGTTGCAATTATACTTTTTAGCAATCACGATGTATTTAAATTGGATCTAAGTTTTTAATTCTCTACCGGAATTTAACACTTTAAAGTCAGTCATTTGTTTGCCGGAAGTTGGTCTTTGCACGCGCTAGCGCGAGACCGGGAGTACACATTGTCAACGCTGGGTAATAATTAAGTTATTTAACTAGGATTAGAAAACATGCAAAATGGCTTTAGGCGCACTTGTATGGAAATTTAAAAGTAATTCTTATGTGAATAGCAAGAGAAGGTGTGAAGAAAAGAAATGTGCACAATTTTTTAATTACTTTATTTTGGTCAAACTTAAGCGCTCCCGCCCAAAACGAAGATGGTCGAACCTCAATGTTTAATCTCTCTAGAAAATTTCAGGCACAGATAATAGTATGTTAAACGTTATTTTATGGCGTTGAACATAAACCGTTAACTGTGGGATAATTCTTTCTTTTGATTGAATATAAATACAAAGGCGGAAACGCACAAATAATTTTATAAATCTCGAAAATCACAATCAAGAAAAGCCTAACATAGAGTATAAAGTGATCGTCCATTATGTTTTTTACATGGAAATATATGGAGTAAAAGTCGAGGGCTTCAGCACACCTCAGCAGAAAATTCTAACAAAAAACTTTGAACGTGTATTTATAAATCATCCCTTCGATCAGAATAGATCAATTACCTCTCTTGACCAACTCTTGATGTACTTAGAAACCAATCGATAGTTCGAGATCTTGAAAAAGCAGGATTATAAAATTGTTTAAAGTATATTTTCTTGAAAAGTTTTATAAATTATTAATCCTTGGAATGTAAATATAGCATACCTAAACTCTCAATATTTATCCAACTTTTATAATTTTGTAATTTGAAACCACTTGGTCGATACCTTTGTTGGTGGATCTTTACTTACTTACTTCAGTAATTTATCTCCTCAGCATTCAAGTAGGGACTTCAGTCTCTTTTTGAACAAGTCTAATGTAGGTGCGGCGACAGAAGAGGATGAGAGTGAATTCCAGGAGTTCACTATGATATTGGAGAAAACGCTCTTTCTAACTTCATTTTTGGCAAAGTGATTCAGTTATTTATAGATGTGACCTCTAGTTTGTGATTCATTCATTTCAAATCAATAGTCAGCATTGGAGTTATATTTATAATGTAAATATTGATATGTTTCGCATTTAACTTGGGTCCATGTTCTAGTTTAAAGTTATTCTTAATTGAACGAATTATCTGCCATACGCATACACCTACGGTGGACGTTCTCTAAAGCTTCGATATCTTTAATTAATATGGTAAGCAAATTATTCAAGTATTGAACGCACAATAGATTTTTATAAAATAAATATTTTCCCAGACATTAACTTTGTAAAACATCTCCTTACAAGACCTAAACCTGGTTAGCCTTTTTCACAACGTGGGAATATGACTACTTGACTGTAAATCATTAGACCAAATTACTCCTAAATCTCTTAAGCAATCTTCTTCAGCTAATGAAATTCCATCTAGACTATAAATAAAGTCAAAGCATTTTCTAATTTTGAGTACTACATTTTGTTCCATTAAAACGCAATAACCATTGTCAGACCAAGCTGATAGTGAGTTCAAATCTTACTGTAACATCTTGCAATCACTGGTGTTTACAATTTTACGGTATAGTTTGGTATCGTCAGCAGTGGAACTAACACTATCAGGCATGTCAGGCTAATCACACAATGCAGTGTCATAGTAAACATTAGGTTGATGATGTGAATATAACAACGGTTCCTCCTTTGTTAAAAGAGATAAAAAAAATCAAATCTTGAGCTTTGTCATTGTCATTTGTTTTATTCAGCACATTCATATTCCAGCAGAGAAATTGAACTTAATTATTTAGAAAAAGGCCTGGTATAATTTCAAAACAGATTCGGATTTACTTTAATCTGATTCACTAATTTGTCTTCAAAATCTTATTAAGCTTGAATCAATACATTGTTATTAAATATTTTTCTACTCATAAAGAACTCTATCAGCAAATAAACCCGATTGTTTATATATAAACCACTTTTCCATACGTTTCCTTTTCTATTTATTCACTGATTTATATCCAAGGCTGACCGTGACGCGTCCCAGGTTTTATGATTTTAAAGGGAATAAATTTAGCAATAAAATTTTTATATATATCTTAATATTTTCCAATAACAGTCAACAGATTTATTAATAAAAACATTAACGAATATATCATCCAAGTTTTTATGTTTACTTTTTTTAGTCTCCCACTGAATACATGTAAACCTTACGAGATTGTGTGTTTTGTCTAACAAAAGAAAAACGCTCAAATTAACAGATTTGTGGTCACTTAAACCAAAGCAAAGGGTTCATCTATATCACAATGTTCTACAAAACTGGTATCACTTAAAAGCCAAGCCCAAAATCTTATTACCACATGTAGACTTGTGTAAGTGAATTATCTTGAACAGTGTTAAAAATTTCTCCGATAATGCTGGCGAAGCCTCCATTTTCTACCAATCGATTTGTCGAAAGTCTAACAAAATTAATTTACTAGTATCAACATTGTTTATCGAGTTACATATTCTGTCAACTATAATCTTTTCGTCAACTTCAGGTCTATAACATGAGCCAATGACAAGGTTTACATAAGAATGAGTATAAATGTTAATCCAACTACTAGTAAATCTCTGCTTGTGTATTGGTTTTTATAAATGTAGGATTTAAAGAGTTCTTGACTAGTAATTAAGTTCCTCCACGACTAGTTTGGGAAAAAGTGCCATCAGAATAAAAATTAAGGTCTCTGTCCTGACGAAAAATTGTTCACCCAACTGTTACAAATTCAGAATCGTTAAATGAACTATCTAACCAAGTTTCTGTAACGCTAACAATATCAACATCAACGAAACTCAAAAAGTCGTGAAACTGTTAAAACTTATTAACTTAACCTTGGGGATTAAAGCAACATAAATACAGGTAAATATTCAGTTTGATGTTTGACTACGGTCGACGCGCGGGGTTTAGTTAAAACATATTTTATTTGTAATTAAAATACAAAATAAATACGACAACAGTAACGCTTATTTATGTAGTCTTCTCCGTATACAACTTTTACAATTCTTCTCCGTATACAATTTTTACAATGTCATATGCGGCATGATAAACATAATAGTTGGTTTTTAACCCCAAAAAAATATCTTAAGGATATAATAAGGAAAATAAGAAAAGAGAAAAAAGACTCTAGCTGGTCAAGGCCAAAGAAAAGTGTCTTTGTGTTGAAGCTAACATCAGTTGCAAGCATTTTTGGAGCATTCATTATACTAGATTTACGAGTTTCACCTGTCATAAACACTTCTTTTAAGAGCCTGGTTTTAACAACAGTGTGCTGATTTAGCCTTCCAGCATCATTTTCATCATTATTGGCATTATTGGAGCGTCTGATTTTTGCCCAAACGTATTGATTTCCGAGTATTAAGAACATTAGAAATTTGTAAGAATTTAATCAACCATAGTATTCTCATTATATCATCAGATTCTGGCAATCCACGAAAAATGATGTTTTTGACTCTTTTCTGTTCTCAGCGTTCTCTGTGTAAAGCATGTCACATTGTTTACCTAGTATTGATATACCACTTACAATACAATTAACTTTCATATTTAATGTTTTGACATCTTAATCAACTTTTATTTACCCATTCACTGTAAGCTTTAGACCCTAGGGATTTTTCACCATATTCAAGACGTTTTGTGAATAAAGTTAGGTTTTCTGTATATCAATCCTCAATTATCTTATCAGATTTAACAGCTTCAATGGCTGGTTTTAGGGCATTTTGTGCAAAAACAATGAATATCGGGTCTAGACAGGATTTCATATTCTTTATAGCTTACTTTGGCACATTTGATGCAAGCCCATGGCATACATCTTTCGCATTAGAGTAGTTTGTCATTTTCTTCTAAAAATCATTATTACATATTAAGCATGTGACAATATCATCTTTATCATTGGAGCTCAAAGAAGAAAATGAATTATGAGATGAGCCTTTTCCGCCATTTTGAATATTGGTGGCCATCCTCGTGGTTTGATTTGATCTGCTTTTACCTCTACTGTTTCCGCGCAATTTTGGAAAAATGAGTGAATTGAGTAACTAAGTTAAATATAAAGTAAAATGTTCAGGTCTCATGAACAAATTCAGAGCTTGGTCTGAGAAATTAATTTAAAAATTGGCAGAGATATGTGAGCAGCGTGTCTTCTCAGTGACGTCATCGGAAGTTGATAACACGGGGCGTGTTATCAACTTCCGATGACGTCACTGAGAAGACACGCTGCTCACATATGAGAGTAATCATCAGCCCAGTTGTCTGAACATGAAATCTATCAAACACTGAAATTACAGAAATGCCTCGAAAGAATTGCACTAAGTAGTTGACCCTGCCGTCGGATTTGGCTTCCCATTTCGAATTTTTTGTATTGGGGTGCTTTTTTGCCATGTTTGGATCGTAGACTTCCTTCGTTTGGTTCTAATGCTACTTGTGAGGGGTCACAACTTGAAATGTAGATATAGCATACCAAAATTTTCAATATTTATTCAACATTGGTAATTTTGTATTTTAAAACCACTGGTAACTCTGCTGGTGAATCATGTCCCCGATGGCATTCACCAGTCAAGTTGTCAGTCTTGTCTGACATGAAATTTATCAAACAATGTTTTACAGAAATTTTCTGTATTTGTTAAAATTTTAAAACACTGAAAATTACGAAAAGGCATCGACAAGTTTTGCACGAAATTGTTTTCACTGTGCTTCTTTTGCTTAGTTTGGATCATGGACTTTCTACGTTTTGATTCTTATGCTTCTGACGACAGATTACTCCTTCAAATGTACATATGGCATACCCAAATTCTCAATATTTATTCAACATTAGTAATTTTGTATTTATTGGAATCCAGTGAATCTTTACTGTTCACTTTTGTGCTTGGTGGGATTTTTTAATTCACCACTTTAGATTTTTGTAGCTAATATGGTGATCCGATTTCAATTCAAATTTTACACCTTTTAAAGACCGATACAAGTTCAGTCAGTCAGCAAATACGCGCTGTGAGACTTTGGTTTCCAACAGCTTTATGCCATGAAATTACATTTTTCCAACTTTGTATACATGCAAGCATCATATAACTATGACGGATTTCATCTCGTGAATATTTAAAAGGGAGAAAAATTATAGGGATGTAGCTTTTAGCCTGTTTATACTCTAGAAACATCCAGCAGATGATTTAACATCAAAACATAAACGCTGTAAACAGAACGCATTTGCCGGATGTTTTAATCAATATTTTCTATGGCTAAATACAAACACACAACTTCATCTCCATTTAAAAAACATTAAAAATTCTACCAGATAATCAAGAAAATTTTTTCCTTAATAGTTTCGGGAAATTGCTTTAGTCATAATACAAATATCTAGGTATTTTCGTTTACTTTTTGCAGAAACCATCCGAGCATTCTGTTCAAGTAGGTGAGGTGGTGGAAGTTGTAAGAGAAATGACAGGTACACCAATGATACAGATTGTGAAAAATGGACGGATAGGACTTATACCGAAAACATGTGTGCAAACGATGGCATATGTGTGAAAAGATATATTTATAAAACTAAATGATTTGTATAATTTCTATTTCTTAAAAACAATTTTTGTTTCAGACCGGTTGACTTGTGAATTGTAATCATCAAAGACAAAAAAAGAATATTGGGAATTTTTTTAATTTAAAAAGAAAAAAGAAAGAAAACACAGAAAAAAGTATAGGCGACAAAACCTACCATGAATATTTTAAAAATTTATCGTCCATTCCAGATAAATATCATATAAATATCAGATAGATTACCCGAAAATTTAAACAAAATCGCTCATTTAGAAAAAGATCCTAATATAAAACATTTTAATACTTATCTTCAAAATAACAGAAGGGAAACTCAATAAACTTTCTCTTAATTAAAACATTAAAAAACAATGTCTTGGCAAAATATCTTATGCAATTTTAAAGTCAGTTCAAGTACATATAAATCCACTACTACTTAAACTATTAAATACAGTGTTTCTCACTGGAATATACCCAGAAAATGGTCTGAAGGTTATATTCAAATCTGATTATCCTCTTTATCCCTTAAATTATAGAGGTATAACAATTACCAATAATATTAGGAAACTCTTTTATACTGTATTAAATAATACATTGGATAAATTTCTGTTAGTAGTAAAATATTATAATTCACGAGTCAGATTAAAAAGTCAAGAACCTCTGAACATCTTTGTTCTTAAGTGCTTTAAGAGAAATATACTAATTTTGAAAATAAGCGATTATATGTGTGTTTTGTTGATTTTTAGATAGCCTTCGATACAGTTATCCACGCTGTTTTAAAACTAAAGATGTAAAAAAAGTATAAGCACTTCATATTATAAACATACTGCCTTTAGGTGAGGGTGTTATCGTAGATTACCATACGAAGAAAAAATATCACATGAAGAAAAAATATCACCCGATACGAGCCTTTCACCTTTCATATAGGAGTACGACAAGGCGACGTGCTGAGCCCCAACATTTAAAAAAAATTAAATGATTTCTCGAGTTATCTCAAGAAAACTTTAATTCGAAGCAAGTTTCTCTGAGAAAGAAATATATTCATTGTTTTATGCAGACGATCTTGTTCTAATAGTCGAACAAGCCAGTGATCTGCAAAATAACCTATGTTTACTAGAAAGATATTGTAAGAAAAGTTATCTAAAAGTTAACACCTCTAAGACAAAAAAATAATCTTGAATAAAACTGGCAAAATTATAAATGAAAAATTCTCAATGAAAGGTTGCAATATAGAATGTGTTAAACATTATAAATACTTGGGTGTTTGGATGGATTCAGCAAAGAGTTCTTAAAAAAGCCAGAAACCATCGTGAGAGCCAATTCTAAATCATATAAATATTTAAATTTTCATTTCTATCCTTTGGTCCAAATTTTCTTGCAACTTTTTAATCCTATGATCACACCGATTGTGTTTTATGGATCTGGAATTTTGGGCACACCATCAAAAGAATAAGTATTTATATGATCTATATATATCAGGATTGAGGATTTGAAAATCAAATACAAAATAATGGAAATTTCTGATAGGACTGAGTAGAAATGTACTAATATTGCAATTATATAAGAACTGGGTAGATTCCCGTTATATATCGATCTAATCGTATCTTTATTTTTGTCATTAAGCTGAAAATGCACCGGTGAGCTCCTCTGTCTCAAGTGCACCGAACGAGAGTGTCAGCTTGCATGGTGGAGGTACTTTCAGCTGGTTTTCAACATTTCATTACCTCAGTTCTAAGCTGAATATTGATATAAAATACCGTTTCGAAATTTAAATCACAAATAAAAAAACAGTTTTAAAAGCAAATTTTTATCATACTGGTACAAGATAAGTGATAGTTACAGAAATTCAGGAAAACTTTCAACTTATTTTGAAGTTAAACAAAATTTCAGCATAGAAGGCTATTTTGATATAAAAATTTCGGAATATAGACATGTGATTGCCAAATATTAGCGCACATAGAATTCTAATCGAAACTGGTCGTAACGAAAAAAAAAATTTCGCAAGCCTATCAAAAAAAAAGGAAAAAAATTCTGGGTACTTAACAACGAACAGCTCTAAACTGCTATAAGATTTGGTCAATTTTTGTTTGAGAGCTCTCAGAAAAAAACAAAACACAAAGGTATGCAACAAATAGTTGCGTAATTTTCACACATAATTTTTTTTTAATTCTTTCCACATTGATAGATATATTGATATATAATATTAGTAACTATATAGTTCATGATATATTTCTTTGGATATATATTTTTGCTAGTTGGTCCTCCTTCCCAACCAAAGATTTTTTTATGTTTTCTTTTTGTATGTCATTTGATCATTACAATCAGGTTGTATGCCGGGTGTTAGGATATATATGAAAGTGTGTATAAAAGTTTATGTGGAAGAGGAAACACCTCTGTTAATTGATATATCCCTCGGAATCCATAATTGGAATAATATAGGGTTATTATTGGTTAATATTGTCCTGAGTAGAAAATTATATTGTATGAGCTGGTTTGCGTCTTGCACATTTTAGTTCAGCCTTGTCAATATGGTTATTTTTAAATCCTTTTCGTATAATCGTGCCAGTAAACTTCAGAATTATACTGCAGTCACAACTTAAATGTACCATATATTTTTGCTAAAGTGGTTTACAGCTTACATCTTTCTAATATTGTAATTTATAAATTCCCTGATTGCTTTCTTTATATTTGACTTATCGGTGTTCATTACGTCATGAATTGTATATTTCATTTAGTCCACGAATGTATATATCGTCCTTTTTTGACTGCTAGCTTGTCTGATCAAGAAATCCAGAAAATCGCTGTGCATGCAATTAAATTTAGCTTTTAAATATTTATAAAATCTTATGTAAGACGATTAAGCTGGCATATATGAATATTTTTAAACACAAATGTGCATAGTTGGGTCCAATATTCTTCAAAACAAAATTTCTCCGAAAGTAATTTTTTTCAGGATATCATACTTCAATGAAGAATCTGTGAAATGAAAAAGCAATCATAATCTCGATTGATAGTAGTTCTATAAAAGCAAAAATGCTAATTTATTATGCTTAAATATCCATTAAATCATAGTTTTTAGCCATAGTTAATAGAAACATTTTAATGTCTTCACACGCGATATAATTTTAAACATTTTAACTTACCTGACATACATTTTTGAAAACACAGAAATATCAAAAAATGAAAAAATATATCATCAGCTCTCCAAATCTAAGTCAAATGTATCGCTTCAATTAAAATTTTCAAAATAGACTTTTCCTCCTTTCGTATGAATAAGTACTTTTTTTTTAAATTCCAAAGTTTCAAAAGAAAATAACTTAACGCTGAAAAAAAATATTGTTGCGTTACGCATTGGAGTTTTGTTACGTAGAGAAAATATTATTACGAAGTTGATATGAAGAAGTCATTTTTAACAGAAACACCAGGAGATGTATTTCCAAATCAGGGATTTTTTCCCACTACATAACAATCGTTCAACTACGTAACAAAATTCCATTCATCTGTTTCAAATCAAAGTGAACATGTCAAATTTCCACGCACTTTGCAGACCTTACAAATTATGTTAAATTGTTCTTTTGAGACGTAATTTCAAGGCACCTGTCTAGCTAATTTCTTAAATAGATTTGATGTAAGTGGCATACATTTTAGTAAGTTTGTATAATTAAATGGAATATTTTTACAATGCATTATAGTACTTCGTTATGTATTGGACACTAATGTGTGTGGGACAGGTATGAAAATGATAACTAATTCATTATGAAAAACGTTAGTTTTTTAAGAAATATCCTAAGAAGAATATCATCTGAAGTCAATATGCAGTCATTTATCATTGTTCTGTCAGATAGTGCTCTGAGACAATGAAAATGTTAGCATAAAACAAAAGAAGTACTGAACAATGTAGAAAGATTACATTAAACAGCACTATTACCTAATATGTACATAATCAATTTTGATATCTAGTAACTATTTGTCAAATAAAATTTATGAAAATATTTGGTTTTTTATTAAATAATCACGAGGTACACAAATGTGCATTTTTTGAAAAATGTACATATCCAAATTCTTTCTGTTAAATATTGTTCAAATGGCTTGAAGGCTTTGTAAACATTTATTGATCTATCACAAATTAACATCATCATCACCCTGTTGAAAAGCCAACCATCTCCAAAAGGTTACGATGGATCTAGGTAATTTAAATCACCGTGGCACAGAAAAGACTTTTCTTGGTTAAAGTTAAGTGTAATGACAATAAAACAGTATTTTTAACATACCCACAGGATATTCATGACACTTATTTCATTTACAAATGCGTAACTAACATTTGTAGACACTGTTGATCTTTTCTAAATTTTTCAAATATTTTGTGGCGAATTGTTGCTTTGCATCAAACTTTTCTTGTTTTGATTGAACTTTTCCATTTAAGGTGTCTGGTGTTGTTAACTGTTTGGTATCTTATCGTTTGTTTACCTGATGTCGTGAAAGCTTGTAGTGAGTGCTAAATAGATTTTATGACAGAGACGGTATAAATAATCAAACGCTTTACAGAGTAGTCCCGGTTCTATTCTGATATGATAATCCGTCTATCAGTACTCGCTGATTCGTCGATCACCAGGAATTTAAAAATTAAGTAAGTGAATCCTTTCTTGTTTACGGGATAAATTACTCAAACTAGTGTCCGCTTACCCTTACGTAAAAGATTATCAAAGGTCGCGACCTTTACCTAGTTTTATTAGGAAATGAAAAGCTATTAATAGATTTGCA
>JAULBM010034447.1:0-10974 GCA_032357055.1 Geukensia granosissima
GAAAGTGTTTTCTCTGCTTTATGAAAAAGATATCTTTTAAACAGGCCTGTTATCTTTTCATCTTTTTATGCAAATCAATAAGGTTTTTTTTTTATTTTTTTTTGCTTGACACATTTAGAAGCTTGCCCCCCCCCCCACTATCAAAGTCACTCCTACGTCTATGTATTTATGAAAAAATATACAACGATAGTTATAAACATTTATATAATTTACCCCGAATACAGTTATGTCATTTCCATTTCTATCGAAAGCTGCAGTTCCACTACGGGGCATCGTGAGGACTCGAATCCGGCGTCCTCTACTATTAAAACCATTCAGTCGTGTACCTAGTGAACATTGAATACATACCATTTACAAAAAATTTGTCAATCTGGCTTTAAAGGTTACAAACACAGATAGTAATTTATTGTAACTCTTCTATTTGAAGAGGAGATGACGCACAATATGATTTTTTTAAAGTTCTGAATAGCACCACTGCCGCAGCGTTGTAACCTCCAATGGTTTATCGAATTATCAAAAATAGCTTTCCAAACTACAATATATGATATTTGTAGCTTTAGTAACATACATATAATTTTAATACTTGTCTCAAAGACCGAGTAATTATTAAAACTACAAGATTAATACAGTGACATTTCTATTATCGAGTAAACCATATAAAAAATATAAAGTTGAATGATACAAATGTTACATTTAAGCTAAGTTACGCATTTCAAATTCATCAACATTTACACAGTAAAAATAGCTGACACATTATAAATGAAAATTCAAAAAATCAAGTATGGTTCATCAAATTATTAGTTTACCCTTTACCCTTTACCCTTTACTTGCATAAGTATGGTGAATTTTAACATGCTAATCACTATTTTGTATTCATGTCTGTAAATGGATTCTAATTAAAGTTCAGAAACAGAAATCATGGAGAAAACATTTTTATAAGCTTATTGTTTCATGTTTAATTTATTTCTTCAGAATTACCTTCAAGGATCATATAGGTTGCTCGTCTTCGACGTGAAAATGTAAACGCTGCATCGGGTTGTACTCTTGTATTTCTGAAAACAATTGTTTGTGCATCGTTGCTTTTTAAGCCACCATTCGACCCTATACGTAGCACTCTGTCGGTTTCTACAAACGCCAAAAAATCGCCATTCGAATCTAAAATGTAATGAAAAATGTGTCTGTTATTTAAAGAGGACTGAAAGTATTAAAGTTCGGTTTAGTTTTGTGTAATTTAATTTGTCTAATTGAATATGACTTTATATCATAATAAATAGGTTAATATATATATGTTATAAGTTATAAGTCTTGCACAATATAACAGATATTTTCCAGCTGGTATCCTGTTTTCATAGTATAATACTACAATTCTGATTTCTTTTATATTTATGGTCGACAATAATTTACCAAATTGAAATATGGACATTTAAAATCAGCTTTATTGGTTTATTTAGTCTCATTCACATGGTCTCGTTTCAATGGCTGGGTTTTATTGCGTTTAACACTGCTAAATGTTGTAAACAACGCGCCATTGTATGATTTGTACTTTAAACTAGTTTCAGTTAGCTCTAAGTTTTACTCCCTTTCGCTGACGATTGTCAAGTTTGTAACCGCAAAGTGTATTTCCGGGTTACAAGGTTTAATACGTTTCATCATAAAAAAAACTACGTTTTACTTGGAACCGCTTTTCGTTTCATTAGTGTGAACACCGGTCGAGTACGTTTTTCAAAGATACTTTTTAATTTCCGATCCAATTGTTGTGTTTTTCAAATTATTCCTTATGAAAAATTCAAGTGAAGTTACTTCCAGCATTTTTGTAGCGTTTACCGATTTTTATAAAAAAAGGGTAAGAATTTTTTCCTTTTTATCCAATTTTGATGGTTTGTTTTGGCAAATTATTTCTTATGAAAAATTCAACAAAAATTACTCAAGGCATTTTAGAAGCATTTACTGACGTTAATGTTAATGTGGTCAGATTTACATTGGTAACCTGAACTTAATGATGTTTTTCAGTAGTATAACAACAGATTGTATCACCGACTTAAGCATCTATCTCTTAACCTTTTTGACATAAATGGGCGAAAAAAGCAATTTCGCAAGATATGGATATTGTTTTTATTTTCTTCGCGGATTTTGATTGGGGTTTTTAATAAAAGCATTCCATAGTAATACATCAAAGATTACTCAGGGATAATTTGTGGACAAAATGATCGTTGATCCAGTCATGTTACTTTGACAAGTACATTATTAGTAACATCGAAATAATATGTCCACAGTATTATTTTTCCGAAAAAAAGTGGATCTATCAAAATGTTAACCCTATTATGATAGTTGTTTTAAAATTCACTCAATTTACTAACCTGCAAAAAAAGATACTTCCTGAGAAACTCCCTTATATGACTAAAACATTCTTATAACGTGTTCCTATCTTATTCATGAACAACAATAAAACCGATACTAAAATATTGAGAAAAGAATCTCAATTATTAACATTTTGACAGACAGGTGAACTTTTCCAATGTTACTTTTTTTTAACCCTTAAATAACAATTTCAAATCTTTGTTGAAATCACTAAATATTTACAATAGAGGAAGGGCAAGACAAAGGGGGAAAGTCGACGGACTTCAGATCACGAACAAGACGGAATATGATACATATACATATGCAATTGAAATTAAAATAAAACTGTAGACAATGCGGCACCAACAAAAAAAACGGGGTTGAACTCAGGTGGAACGGAAGGGTAAGCAGTTGCTGCCTCTTTAAAGGAACCCGCTGCAGTGTCAATTACCGATCCGGTATTTGTCATTTCAAGGTAAAGGGGAAGGTTTCATGGGTTCACAACCTCAAGTCGGAGCAAGCCAAAAGCCTGTTTTTGGTTCATTCCACAGCTTAACAGAAAAAGTTCCATCTCCATTTGTGAAGTTGATATGCCATACCGGCCGACAAGATTGTATTGTCGACCGTAAGATTTCTGGAGTGTCATAAAACAGTTTGTCTTTTTTACATACAACATGAAAATTTAACACGCTTAATATTAAATTTCCACATTGATTTGAAGCTGTGCTAATTTTACATAGAATCCTGTTTACTTGGATGTCAAGTGAGATGTGAGACCACACCGTAAGTGGTTTAACATTGTTTTTTATGCAACAAATATGGTAATAAGCACGTTTGTAAGGCTATCGTAAAACCTACTGAGAGCTTCTTAATGCATTGTGCAATTTTAAAATATTCTGATATTTTGTGTTATATAGTATAAATGCAAAAGTCTTTATGAAGTTAGACAAATTTCTTACTCCGCCCCTGTGGGTAAATATGAGATTCCGTTTCCGAGTTGAAATTTTCCCCATTTATAGAGCATTACACTGACTTTAGTAGACAAAAGATACCTCTTGTAATTGCTTTAAACGGTAGATTGCATATTTCTGGTCTATTGGTGGGTGGTCTATGCGTGAGTGGAGCATCCGTTGCTGGTGGTGTTGATTGTGGTCCTGTTGGTGACGGTGGTATAACTGGTGTTCCTCCTCCATTTGGTGGACCTTACGGATGAATAGAGAAGGCAAAATTAACCATATTTGTTGTGAATATTATTTTATCTACGAAGTAACGCTTTTAATAACTTTTTAAAAACGACAATATGTTTCCCAAACGAAGTATAGGGATATTAGAAACAGTCTGACCGTCCGTCCTTCTATCTGTCGGTCTGTCTGACTGATAGTTGTCTTTTGTCTAATTTTGATGAAATTGATCCCACTCCATTCGGAAGAATTAAATAAAACTTGTTATATTGTTGAGATGTACATGTGGTTGGCATAATAATAAGTATATTGAACATTTGCAATTCAAGTATGTAAGATGTAGATCTTGTCTTTCTGGAATATATTTCATATTTTATTTCAAATATTATACTCCACAAAGAGTGAGTTTTGGCCGTTTAAGGAGTACTTAAGGATTTTCAGGGCCTTTCGGCCTTTTGGATTTTTTTAAAAATTGCAATATTGGAAAGATTTTAAATGTGTCTTTCCAATATACATTCCAGTATCCAGTGAACAAATCTGACAAAAACTGGGTGGGGGTCCAACAAATTACTTAACTAAGGTGACTGTCGAATTCAGCTGATGGACTATATTGTATTTATCTGTATTTCAAAATAAATATTTCACACTACTATCTGGTTACATTTGTTGATTTTACAACGGTGGTCATTGGTCATATTTGTACATATCTTTTATATTAAGCTTTGTCCTTTTTTACAGTAGTTGATTATCTTACCGTACAGTGCTTGTATTCCAGCAATATCGTCGGGATGTAGATTAAGATTTGGACTGAAACCAGGGTAATACGGTGCCATTAAAGCATCTCTGACTTCTGAATGTCCAAGTCCTAAAGAATGACCGAATTCGTGTGATGCCACAGTAAAGTATTCAATCCCGGTCCTATTTATTACCCAGGATTCTTCATCATCAAAGTGAGCGTCTCCATTTGGCGGTAGAAATGCATGGCCCAGTATATTTCCTATTAAAAAATAAAAGGATGAACTTTCCCCGTATCTTATAGGTTTAAAATGTATTTCTTATAGTTCTTAAAATGTAATAACAATAGGTTGCTGTTGTAATATGATACAAGTTTTAACTCGTGATGCATTGATATCCTTTTATATTCTATGTTGCTAAGTTGATTAATTGTAATAAAGATATGGCTTGTACCGTTAAACAAATTCTGCTCGACTTTCGAGTATTTGTTTTATGTTTTATTCAAAGTTTTGTTTTTTATTCATTTTTCTCTTTTATCTGCCCCTACCTTTACTAAAGAAATTTAAAAGCCGGTCTTTAGGTTTAAATCCAATAACAAAAGTATGTTTGATTTTTTTATCGTTTATTGTCTTTATTTGTTCGGGTGTGTTTTTTTTTATATCAATTATACCCGACAAATTAAAATTTCATCAATTGCAAAGTAATGAAATGGTTCCCTTAGTAAGGAAACAAAAAAAAACATTTTTAAACTTATAAAAACTCTTATGATAATTCTTTATATATAATAAACCCAAAGGATAATTCTTTATATATAATAACCCATTCCTGGCATACTTGAGTCATTCCATTTCAGTTGCTCATATTTGGCACGAACGGTAGAATAGGATTAGGAATAGGGCAGTGATTGCAACAATGGGAAGACATATCCACTGTTTTCTTAAACAACGGTATTTTATTTTGTATCAACCAATGAAATCATGAAAGTAACCGCTATATGTAAAAGCGTGATAACTTTCGACTAGGATGTTAAGCGTTTCACGATCACTAGGGCGTACCTGGTCCATCAAAAGCATTCCGATCTCCATCGGTGTGCGTTCTTGTGAAGAAGTCTATGATGATATCAGCATCTCCCAAAGTTCGTTCGGTAAACGTCAGTCCTGAAACTTTACTCCATATATCAAATGCCCGTCTTGTTTCTGCCCTGTCGTTAACAAAATCAACATCAAATCTCAGTGACATACAGAGAAAAAACAGAAGATGTAACATATCATAAAATGAAAGTATGGAATAAAGCTTGATAAAATATTTTCAAAAATAAAAAAATATATCAGAATATCTTAACAAATCTCTTGGTTTAACCAAATCATGTACAGATTTTACCTAACTTCATTTTGGTCCAGCTTTGTGGCATACGAATTTAGCCTCCATGTAAGATTGGTATTGTTCCATCTGTTTGCTGAAAATTAAGAAAAATAGAAGGTAATTTGTATGCAATTTTAGTACAAATACATTGTAGCAAACAAATCATCGAAAACGAAGAGAACAGAAGCACCGGTTGTACTACTCCAAAGAAGTGTAGGGTCATCTAAGGACAGGAAAATACTCTCTGTACCACGCTATGCACCACCCTCCAAACGCAGTTCTAACGAGTTATTTTAATAACTAACAGATTTCAATCAATGTTTTTTCATATATAATCAATACAAACAAAATAATGTTACTGGAAAAAAAAACTGGTGCTTTGATTATTTACTTACCTACATTCGGTTCCGTGCCTCCAGTTCCTAAAACAAACTTTTTGGGGTGATCGAAATCTGGGCAACCACATCTTGGTTTGGAAAATAATGTAGCGGTTTGGCGATCGTACACACCAGTCACTTTTAAATGGTTGAATCTTTGAAATTTCCTAAAATGTACAGATTGATAAAGACTTAATTGTTACAGCAAAAATAAATCATAATTCGATTTCTGTTATGTATAGAATAAGAATCTGATAGTTTCTATAATGCCATCTAGATTTATTTCTATAATGAGTTCCATGTACTTCGTTTTGGTGTTACTGTTGTCATTACACATGTACTTCGTTTTGGTGTTACTGTTGTCATTACACATGTACTTCGTTTTGGTGTTACTGTTGTCATTACACGTGTAACAAAGGTTACAATGCGACCATCATTGCTAAGATCAGGAATAATTTCGTATGATATAAATGTGTCGAATTTATCATTTAATATATTATTAAAGGGAATGTATGCTGTTACTGATTTACCGACTTCTCAATGTATTAAAAAAGAGCTGTCAAGAATCCATACTATATCTCCGAAAGAAACGAGGAAAGTCTTGAATTTAGAGGTCCTCACAAGGTAAATTGCCAAAAATAAATCGGTGTTTTTTTTTAATTGCAACTTTTCGGTAAAGTTGATCGCTGATGATATTTTAACGTTTGTGTAAAATTTCATTGCTAAAAATATTTAATAAATGGGCCATAACTTACTCTAAAGCCTGTCTCCTGTCCTTTTCTGTAGCTAAAATTGGAGTATTTTTTGTGTGATCTGTAAGGTATTTATACCGCCTTAAATATAGCTAAAAATTAAATGGAGAAGAAAAAATTAAACATGTGTTTCTATTCGACAACAAAAACTACTTTTTCATATTTATGTATGTATTTTTTAATTTTTTTTTCCAAAGAATTAAAAGAACTAAATACTTACTTTTTGTTGAGAAGGAATTATTTAAGTGTTCTGGGTATTTTTGTCTGACAGAATTAAATTTGATGGACTTCAGAATTTCTTTAAAATTTAATTAATCTATTATTAAACATTAACTTTATAGTTTCATTAGTTTTGTTGAGCAAATGAACAAATTTTCATGTTGTACGGTCCTGTTAAACAATTATTATATAAGCTGTTACGTCACATCATGTCACACTACGTTCACCCCTTCCAACATCCTGGCTTACTATGGTTTAAAACCGGAATAATACTAATGCTGATCGTGTGGTCGAAAAATATTGCATAAGCTAAAAAGAAAAAAAATACCTAGGGAAATCTAATAAAGCGCATACGTCAACAATGAAATAAAATACTTAATACGTGTTATGTAAGGCGAAAAAGAATGCAATATATTACAGGATAACAAAGTAAAAAAGCTGTCAGTGACATAAATCAAATATAGTCAAGGTCAGAAACAACAATATCTAAATATATAGGCCAAATAAAACAATGATATCAATGAAAACTTCAATAAACTTAAATAAAACCATGGAAAAGTACTTCGATAGTTATATAGTAAAAAAGCTATTTAGAATGAACTCATTGGGGTGTTAACTCAGGCCACTCGCTCAAAAACTGAATAAAATCCGAAGGACTTTATGTGAAGTTTGTGAGTGAAAGGCTGAGCATACACCGTAAAAATCGAATTTGTTACTAAAAATTACATTTTAAGTTAAATAAAAAATATGAAGCATATATATATATATATATGTATTGAGAAGGAATGGTAGCATAACGGCATCAACAATGGTTTATATATGTATGTGTAATATTTCTGTTTTCGTGGTGCTGACCATTCTGTATTATAACAAGATTGGAAATATGATTGGTAAAGATTAAATCGCAAACAATAGAGTTATGTTAAGTTATCAGTGTCGAATGATAGTTTTTTTGTAGTTGATAAGTTTTAGTCTTAATAATAATAATTATAATAATTTAACTTTAATAATAATACATGCTAAAATAATAATAGTAGTAGTACAAATGAAAAAAAAATCATTATAAAATCCTGATGGGTTAACATTTCTTGATAAAACTTTCAATTAAATTCCAAATAATATGATGCATGTTGCATGATTTTATCAGATGTCAAATTAAATTATTATTTTTTTCGCTTTTTTTGGAAAAATCTATCATTTACAACTATTTATTTCTAAATTATTTTATTTACCTGTAGTGTTGTTCATAAACGCAAATGACAAACGATAGATGTTTTGTCAAAACAATATACTCAGGGTTCTGTAACATTAATCAAAAAACACATCCGACTGTCCCCAGGCGGATTGGTTAGTAGCTACAATATGTGTTGGGTTTTTACTTATTTGATTTGATTTATTTTAAAGTATTGATCATCCTTTTGAACATGAAGCCTTAATGTTCACTTGTGAAGGATTCCATAAATAGACGCTTATTTATCTTGTTGAAAGCATGTATGTACCTCTAAATTTGTTCCAGTTGGTGGGTTAATCCTGGCATTTATTCCTTCATCTTTCCTCATTTTACAGGAAGCAATGTAGGAAAGTGTAACGGTTAAATATAAAATACATTTTTAAAAAGATAAAGTATGGTTTGCATCTAAACACTTTACTGAACTCTGTTTATTATTGAAGGCCATAATGGGACCTGTAGAAATTAAAATTCTACTGTCATTCGGTGGATGAGTGGCTCATGGACAATCATGCCACATCTCCTATTTTTATATTCAACAGCAATACTTGATTCGTTAATTTTTTTTTCGCAATCGAATAAACATATTGAATCAAGGCAAGGGCTGAATCTTTTCTTTATGTCGATTTGTATGTTCTACGCTTTATAATACAGCTTTTTGGTATCTATGATGTTAACTTATCCCCACTTGATAATTTTTATGTTTCAATATTGCTCATCGCATAAACGTATACTTTGGAATATTTGTTCTTAAAAGGACAAGTGTTAAGCTGTGGAGAAGGTTCTGTAAAAGTAAAAAGAAGTATCAAGAGATTTTTTGTCTTTTTGCATGTATTGATATATGTTAAACTGGTGCTCGTCTGATAATGCATGAAGTATTTGTCACTGGGTGCAAGTAATGACTAATCAATAAAGTTATAAACTAGGAATGGCTTGTTTAAGCTATTTATTAATCATGTTAAAATTTTAGAAATGTTGTCCATTTCATATGTCACATTTTTATAACAATTAACACTTAAGTTAAAATTGTTGATGTTTTTAATATAGGGCGTTTTTTTTTATTTTTGCTAACTTTCACAGACGATCACTATCCTATCCTAATTTATGGCATCTAAAGACCCTTTTACTCTCAAAAGTTCAAAATTGATAGTATTCAAATGGTTTCATCTTTGTATGCATAAAAAACACTGTAAAAGATTATAAGTTACAATTGTGTCTAGAAAAAAGACGATTAATAACACAATTTCATTTCATGTACAAAATCTTTCCTTGTTGACGTTTCTTCGCTTATTCGGACACTAATGGTTAGACATCAGTATCAAATCAGTATCAGATTCAAATTATTCTTTTCAACCCTCCAATAAACATGGTCTCCGTGAAAGGTTTGATCGATATCTCTAATCCAGTTATTCCCAATTAAAGTTAAAAATGTTTGACAACATCAAAAGGTTTTTTGTATAACCCATAATTAATAAGACAAAAATTTTCGATTACAACAAAGAATTTAACTAATAAATTAAAATTGAATAGAAGTGCTAAATTGTCATTTTCTGAATTTACAATGTACGTTATAATAATAACGTTTAAACAGTATGCTTTTATCTTGTACAGTATAAAAAGAATTCGAAGATACCAAAAGGGGCAGACAGAAATCGTTAAATCAGATACGGATAAGACCACGGCCATCAAAATGAAGCGAGAGACAAACATAGAATACACAACACTGCACTGAAAACTAAAGCTGGATTAACACGAACCCTACAAAAGACATTTTACAAACCACCTTTGCAACGGTTTAAAGATACATCCGGGAAACATATGGGATAAAATCTACGTAATAATGTCATTTATCCTGTTTGTCCTGTTCTTAAATCAACTATAAATTATAATACGTAATAGAATGTTGTTTACAACGTCATATCACAGACAAATGACAAATTTCCATGTACTAGTAGATTTGAAAGTACATGTCGAGAATATATTTCCCCAAGTTACATCTTCCGAATGGCTTTCCAATTCAGGACTGATCACAAGGAAGACAATAATCAGTGAAACATTTACAAAAACCTTCATAAATATAAAGATGTTCATTTTGAAGTTTGGATGTACAGTAGCGGCCTGGCGAAAGTTAAACAAAAGCGTTCAATTTGCTGGCAAATTGCTAGCAAATTGAGAACCATTTTGAACACTCGCCAGCTACTGTTGAAAGCCCAGCTGTCAAAAGGTTGAAAGCTTTTGACCACTAGCAAGCTATCGTTGAACCGTTGAACGCGAGCGTTGAATGCTCGTTAGCTTCCATTGACTCCTCGACAGGCTCCGTGTAATATCTGAAACTTATGAAATCAACGTGAATAAGAAAACACGAATAATTCCCATAAAAAATATACACATGTTGTTTAATTTTCCGCCACGGTCACAAAACCAGAGAGCGATCAAACTCAAATTACGACGAGACGGTCCATATGTTTCTGAAGTTTTCGTCAGTAAATTTGAGAATATACCAGAGAGTTAAAAGGTGTAATGAAAATAACGACATGGCTCCATCATTACCTCGGGTGACATGTTTATTGTCAGATATCAACATGGGTATCAATGCACAGAAAGGTGTGAAAATTTTAGAAAATTATTGATTGTTAACGATTGATTGATTGATTGAATGGTGCTTAACGTCCAGTGGCAAGTATTTCATGCATATTCAGGACGAGAGTATATTAATGATGAGTGATGATGAATGAACCCTGCTTTGTACTAGACCGACACGCTGAGCCGGATTTTTAACGTGC
>JAULBM010034458.1:0-10974 GCA_032357055.1 Geukensia granosissima
AGTTGTAGAAGTTTAGATTGTGCATAGTTGCTGGAAAAGTAATGGTTAGGCGAAAATTAAGAATAGCGGAAAGATGGCAAGCAGTTGGTATGTCAGAGACGGGTTTAAACAACAGGAGGGTGGCACAGCGTGTTGGTGTGCACCATTCTGTGATTGACCGTCTCATGGATCGTTTTCAAGCGACAGGCTCGGTGGAGGATCGTCCGCGATTGGGTACGCCCGCAAAACTACTCCAAGAGAGGATAGGCTCATAGCCGGTCGTGCCAGGAGGGATAATTTACCACGGCTGGTCGTATACGTACCGGTTTGAATTTTGGGGGCCATGTGTCTGTTCGGACTGTATTCAGGCGACTCAATGCTCAGCATTTGCGCGCTAGGAGATCCATATAACGACCAGAGCTGACAGCACGCGATCGGATAGCTCGCTTGACCACGTGACCATCTCCAGTGGAATATACGAAACTGGAGACGTGTTTATTGGTCCGACGAAAGCCGGTTCCTCTTGCTTTCTGTGGACGGTCGTGTTTGGGTCTGGCGGCACAGAAACACCGCATATGGCGATGAAAACGTCATGGGCACAACAGCCTTTGGTGAGGGTGGTGTCACTGTATTGGGGTGCTTTTCTTTCAATTGTAAGTTACCCTTGCACGTTCTTCAAGGTAATCTCAATAGCGTTGGTTACCATGATAACGTGCTTGACGCGCATGTGGTGCCACATTTCGACAATCACCGACTGGCCGAAAGACCCATCTTCATGGACGATAATGCCAGACCACACCGGGCTCGGTTAGTACGCGCATTATTACAGCAGGAGGCAATTGATACCTTCGAGTGCCCTGTCATGACCCTGGACATGAACCCAATTGAACACGTTTGGGATTTTACTGATCGGAAATTGCGCGTTCCTCCTATATTGCCGAAATGACCACCGCAATATAGGAGGAATGACGGAGATTTCCACAAGACCGGCTTCGTCGTCTGGTTCTTGAAATGAGGAAGCGAGTACGGGAACTTGAGAGAAATCGTGGTGGTTATACGCATTATTAATTAAATTTGTGTGATAAAGCTGCCCCATATGTTCATTTTAAAGTTCTAAAATTCTTATGACAAAAACGATTTCTTAAATTGTGAAAAACTGATTTCTCGATAAAACTTTTTTCGGCATTTTGAAGTTGCCAAATTATCCCCTTTTTGTTTTAAGAACTAACCAATCATACGACTTGCTAATTCACCAAAATGTCAACCTAAAGTTTAGCCTGTACACTAATACATAAAAGTGTCTTTGTATAAATTTAATTCTATTTCCATTTTTTACATAGGTGTTACATTTGTCGGACTTAATATGATATGACATTGATATTATCAAGCGTTAACGTTATCAACAAGGAAATATGTCACTTCTCTACAGGCTAATACGGGTGTCACCCAGGCCAGTATGTGTTTTACTTTAAAATCCAAAGGGATCATTAAAAAGATGTCTTTCATTTTGAATCATTTGGTCTGTGCATTTATACAGGGCAAATACAGGCCGACTCTATATTAGCCCTGTTCTTCTTTGGTAATAAATTGTGAATGTATTTTAAGTCATTCATAATAATCTTATGTAACTTACTGATATAAATCATAAATGTAAATTAAATAAAAACATGCCATATTAGTATGTTCCCAATCGGACTAAAACATGGCTACCATGATAGATTTTGTGTTTCCGATTGACTGAAATAGAAAAAATATCTTTTCGTTTATATGACCGCCGTGGATCTTGTTTTTGTTCACTTCTCCTCTGAATCCTCTGGGCAAAATGGAAATATATTTCACAAGAACCAACTATGCAAGGTCCTTTACAAAGTTTGCTCATTTTTCCTGATCGGCCATGGAGAATTCTTGTTTCTAATTGGCTGATACATTATAAAAATCTTCTTGTAAACCACATGACCAAATGGATTACTAGTCAATATGAAAACAATATAAATTCCTATATGAAATTTCACCATTTTTTCTTGACCGAACTAAAAACATGATTTGCAGAAACACGAACCATAAAACATAACATAAAACATTTTTTCTTTGAAACCGCATATTTCTAAAGGCAAAATATTTGATCGGAAGCAACTATGCAATGTTCATTAAGAAGTTAGACAACAATAATGGCCACTGTTAGGCATCTGACATAAATGTGATTCCTTTGTAAAATTTAACATTAGCAGTATAAGCGAGGTGGAAAAGCAAATCTCCATTTGAAAATTCAATCGACTGGTATTTACAACTTTCGTTTGTTGAATAAATAAAAGTACGAATTTAAAAGATCTATGAATACACACGTGAAATTGGTCTTCAAAGACATCTCTCTGAACTACATGACAAATATGATGTCGTCCCCGCCGATAAAGCCCTTAACAACATTGTTTTTGTATGTAAATCACAATATAGACTGTTTGATAAAGGAATAAGGTATTGACAGTTCACTTGGCAACCCAACATATACCCCAACGACACTTACCATAGAAGAAATCCTTGACAACATAGGTCAATGTCTTCTTTGGAATTTCAAATAAAAAGGAAGCATTTGATCTTCCTTCACTTTACTGGATTTTAAAGTTTCACAAGTTTCCTTACAAGCAACGTTACATTCCAGGGACGGCCAATTGCTCCACAAAACCACTTTCCAGGTTACTGACAGATATTCTATCAGCAGTAAAAAAGGGCTGCAGAGTTACTGTGAAACAAGCCATTCTAGAAGTGTCGTGAATCAAATGTGGACTCTGAAATATTCCAAAGATCTGTTAGAATGCCTCAAATCAAGGCCCCTTGCAATAGCATCAAAACATTTGATTTTTCCACCCTGTATACTACTATTCCGCATTCAAAACTCAAAGCCTTAGTTCTCCTCTGTTTTGTTAAAAAATGATGCCAAACGGAGATACAAAGATTACGTTCTAGGAAGGGACAAACCTTATTTTGTCATTATCCACTCTGTTTCTCACAAAAAGTACACTGGAGATCACATTTGCAGAATGCTAGATTTCTTGATGGACAACATTTTTTGGCGGCCGTTTCAACAGACTGTCGGCATTCCAATGGGGACAAACTATGCACCCCTTCTCGCCGATTTATTCCTTCATTCGTATGAAGCTGACGTTTTACAAAGCCTTCTACAGAGAAGAGGAAAACGTTGGCTCAATCAATTGGTTTCGCGTTCCGCTATATAGATGATGTCCTTTCACTGAATTACTCTACATTTGGTGATTATGTTGACTGCATCTTTTCCATTGAACTTGAAATCAAAGATACCACAGAAACCTGCATTCGGAGTGTATATTTCTCAGTTGATACGCTACTCCAGGGCTTGTGCTGCATATCTCATGACCTTAGATTAGGGTAATAGCTGACAAGAATGCTACTGAGCCAAGGGTTTCTATGGGAAAGATTAGAGTCATCACTTTGGAAGTTTGATCGGTACAAAATATCCATTTCACAAATGATAATACAAATTCGACAGGTGTCACTAATGAAGCAGGAGTTCCTTAGCCTTCCGGAGCACCTGAACTCATCCTTGTTTTTGTAGGGTTCGTGTTACTCCAGCTTTAGTTTTCAGTGAAGTGTTTTGAGTTCTATTTTTGTCTTTCGTTTCATTTTGTTGTCCATGGTCTTGTCTCTCTTCCGACTTAACAATTTCCCTATGGTATCTTCGAATACCTTTTACATGTATGTCATATCGCTTTTCGATTTTGATTCGAATCGCTGTTTCAAATATTGTGACCACATGAAGGCAACAGGGAGAAATAATGCTTAGAAGAGCTGTCACATCATTAAGGTAAGAAAACAGGACTAAGTATGGTCATGGTAGAGGATTTGATAGATCTACACGTTACAGTTATTGCATTCTTGAATTTTTCGGAAGCTGTTTGGGAGGTAAATTTTTAAGCTTTGATCAGAAGAATTCAAAATTCAAAAGGTTCTTATAAAATTGTTTGTATTCAAATATATATCCACCACCTATAATTTTGTCAAGGATATCCATGTTGTCAAGTTTAAACGTTAATTAATCAGTATTAAATGCCGTTTACAATTGTTCAGTTTTGTAAACAATGCAACAGTAAAGTAATTTTGGGAGATTGAAAACTTCTTTGAAACATTTTAAGACCTTAACCCAACGAATAGCGGTGATCAGAATCAAGACGATATTCCAAAAGCAAAACTTTATTTTAACAGTGAAAAGTAAGTCAAATATATTACTTGTAATAGAGTCAATAAATGAGAAGCATTAGTATACTTGTAGTCCCAACACATAAGTGAAATGTTCAAAATCATCTTGATGTTTTAGTCAAATATCAACAGACCGATTTCCGTCATCGTAAATCGCATTGCGCAATCTGAGCGTCCTCGTAAATGACGTCTTAACCAATGAAAATAAACCAGAACAATAACGTTCCCAGAATTCCGTTGCATTTCTGAAACGGTCCACTTATTACAAAATTGCTGCATCGGAGTGATAAAACGTTTGCGTGATGAAATTGCTACATATCTATTGGACTTCTTCCATTGAAATTTGTGGTTGAAATTTCTTGAAATATGTTTTCTTATACTGAACAGATTGAATAAGGGACTGAAAAAATAAAATATAAAACTGAATAAGTGACTGAAAAAATAAAATATAAAACGAGTGAATTTTACTTAAGTGATTGTGTTCAAAAATGAATAAGTGGCCTTAGCGTGAAACATTGAAATAGTTTTTGAAAGTCATTGACCTTTATTTGTGTCTCTGTCACACATTATTTGTTCAGTGGTAAAAAAATCTAGGTTCCTAACATGATTAAATTTCCCATGGTGATAAAATTATTCGGATCTATGCTATTAGTTCACGGTTTCTTCCTGCACCGGTGACGAAAAAGCATTTTTATTTTTGTTCATCAGTATATCATTCCATATGACGATCAAGATTAAACTTTCTATTGGATTTATAGTGGCAGCCGTTGAATTTCTTACTCTTATCACTGTTTGCTTTACATGTAGACGGGTTAGACTCTCGGATGGTGTATTTCTTCTAAGTTTGACTCTGTTTTACCATCGGTTGTAATGTATTATATCGTCCTCCACTTCTGTAAAAGACATTTGTTTGTTTTCAACCTTCATGATCTGAAATATATAACAGGTCTACGATAAGAAGCAACTTACAGTTCATTCCCGGTTAATGACAATTCAAAGTCTTACAAGACGTCAAGTATTAGTCAAGTAATCAAGAAGCTACGGTTCAAAATCTGGAGGCTTTTACAAGGTTGAATCCAATGTCGTCATAAGGTGTAAATACTCCCGATAAAAAAGTGTATACGTGAGATGACAAGCGACTAATGCGGAACATGACAGATTGTTGGTATTGTCGTTTTTCTGCTGTTTACATTTTCGTTGCTTCTATTATACAGTTTTCAAAATAAAATTAAAAAATTCAATGTTAAACTCAGAGAGTTCAGTTATGGTGTCCATGATGTATGGTAGCTAATTTCATCATAAAAAAAATATAGACAAATCTCCGAGGGAATTTCGCATGGGTCCTATTTTGGACATGTAAAATCGATGCCCACATATTGTTTTGTCTTGTTTTGGGTTTGATTTAAAATAATTAACTGTGTTTTCTGTTTGTTTTATTGCCTTTTATGTCATTATGAAAACAAGCTTGTTTCAAGTCATAGCTTTTGTCTCTCTATTTCGCCTTGGTTGGACACAATGCTTTTCTTGCATTCTATTACCGAGTATTCGAATATATTCGAGTATTGATAACGAGTACTCGAATGTCAATATTGACTAATTTTGACATTCCTAATAAAACAATTCACCTCTTTAAAAAAAGTTTATGTCTATTTAAACACATTAACTACTAAACGAATGCATTCATACCCATTTGTACTTTTTGAAACTGGAACAAGAACATCAATGTATTAACGTTGAAAGCAACCAACTTGTGGTATTGGTTTTGCACGTTGACGTCTGTCGCAAATTTCTTTGTATTTAGTGAAATCGCAATGCATTTTCGGCCAAAAGTATTTTAAGAGAGTTGCATAAATTTTATCAGTACCAAGATGTCCACCTCCTGTTAAACCATCAAGATAAAAAGGAAGTACCTCTTCACTCAGAGATGTTGGCAAGGCAATTTGCTTGATTAGACGCTGATGTTTTTGAAATTTATTACAAATTGATAAGAATGATAAATAATACCTTCTGAAATGGAGTAATAGCGATCAACTTTCATCTACAACTGCTCTTGCAATCATGACTTTCACCATCTGGAAGTGTCTTTTCTTTTCTTGCAAATACCAAATAATAATTGAAGAATCAGGACACTTCTTTGTCTTTTAAAAGTGTTTTCAAATTTGTTTTCCTGTAGTGCAGAAATGAACATTCCTGTAGTCAGATCGTCCTGATCATATACAATAGGCACCTATATAATCCAACTGTCTGTCCAATACTCAGATTCTAAAGGCTCTGGAATAGCGACATGACTGAATGGTCGGTGCCTCATGGTATGGCCTACGACTAAAACAATCAGCAATTACATTTATCTTGCCTAAGGTGTATTTTATCTTGCAGATTTTAACCTCCATCGTTCCGAAACAGTTAAGTGGTTTTAAGACATTTGAGTGCAATATGGTCGGTGACTACTGTGAAATGAGAGTCCATTAAATAAGGACGGACGAAATGATTACACACCTCTTATTATAGCCAAGAAAATCATATTTCCTGATGTGTGGCACCGTTCTTTTGCTTCCCTCGGTGACTTCACACCATACGCCACTTCACATTCTCTAACTAAATAATCTTTTTGACCTACCTCAAACCTGATCTGATGCATAACAAGTCTTGAGATTTTTGGATAAGAGAAGACAGAAACAGTTTTGGCGGTTTTGTGTCAATATTTAGCTTTTTTTTCGATGGAGTGCTGAAAGGTCTGTTTGAAAGCACTTGTATGAACCAACCGACGATAGTAGTTGGCCATGCCTAGGAACCTACGAACATGTTTAACTGTTTTGGAGACTGGAAACTGACGTTCTGCATCTGTTTTCTCAGAGTAAACTTCAACACCATTTCTACAGATTATATGCCCCCAAAATTAGCCTCATTGACAGGAAAATACACTATTATCCACTTGGACTTTTTATAACCTGATGTAAAAGATATTTGTTCTCATTAGAAATGTGGCTTAAAAGTAGAATATAAAACTAGAATGTCATCTATACATATAACCTAGTAAAAATAAGGAGTTCAATCCTCTGAGGAGTTGTGTTATAAGTCACTGAAAAGTCAGTTTTACTCTTTCACTAATAAGCCCCTGACTGTATTTCATCATGTGGAATTTGCCAAACGGACAATTTAAATCTAAATTTGTAAAAAACAAATCCATATGACTAAAATTAAAATAAAGATTTAAGATTTATACTGAAAACTAGATTAAGGCGCAAATTTACACCATGACAATAATATCAATACTCCATCAAGATAATAACGAAAGGAAACACCAATGTCATAATAGGTCATTTGCAAAACGATGCCATTAAAAAATGACTAAAAATGATTTCTCAAAACGCTGCACTTTTATTGAGAACATAATTGTGGACATTAGGGGACGAGATTTTGAACACTTATTGACAAACTAAGGGTCCTGCTAGTTCTCGAATTGGGTATTTGTATCCGTACGAGGCAAAAAACTATACCAATGGTGTCAGTGACGTGAAGGTTCTTGAAAGAGTATACGTAAATATTTAAAAAATAAGGGTTTTTACAGCAGTGTTAAAAATATCGTTTTTTCCCGAATTTAATGATGCGAGATGAGTGAAAAACGAAATTTTTTTTACACAAGTGGAAGTTTTCCCAGATTTTAAACTTCACGTTTGTATTTGTAAATGTTAATTTGGACATCTGAAATAAACGCTGCAAGAGTATGTAAAGCAACTGACCTTATTAATTCAGAATTTTCCTCCAGAAATATATATTATCCAAGACTTTTAGCAAATAATCATTCAGCCAGTCTGATTAAAATCAAACCTCTCAATAAACGAGAGCAACTTATAGATATCGAGCGTCCCGCGACATATCAATAAACGAGAGCAAGTGAGAGGTTTGATTTTAATCAGACTGTCATTCAGCCATTTTTTCTGAAATCTACATCAACTACTTGTTGAAATCAAATCTCAGTGAAGAATGAACAAAAGAAATTTACCGCCAAATCGAAATTAAATAACCAAAAAGAATATTGACAAATGTTTCACTCAACCAAGCATGACATAAGAAACCTTAAGAGGGTTTATTCCTGATTGTCCCACTTTTTAAAATTATGGAGTTCTGATTGTCCCTCATCAGTTATGGTTGATAATTAATTAATTTTATGGTAATCATTATTATGTGGGGGTAGCAAAGGGTCTTTATTGTATAAAAAAGATCAACTTTGTGTGGGATGAAATACATACAAAATTTGGTTTTATTAAAATATATACTTTACTATTGAAAACAAATATAATAATTTCTTATAATATAGTTTTGCAATTTTTTATTTGAAGAAAAAATATATTCTTGAAATAATTTATATTAATTAATTTTTAAAATAAATCTAGTTTTATTATTAGTGATTTATCCTTTTTTATATATATTCAGTCATTTTAATGTTTTATCAATCAAATACTGAACTGTACTTAAAATATAAACAATGATTTCTATTAACTCAAATACATGCAATGCAAATTATTTTTTTAAAAATATATGAATTATACTACTGAAACTTATTATGATCAGAGACATATAATACATTGTATTATATGTCTCTGTTATGATAGGGGCTGGATGAAAGAAATAAAGGAGCAGACCCAGATATTAATTACTTGAAACAATACTTAATTCCTATTTGATGAGTATAAAAAATATTGTGGTAGTTTTTTTTACAAAATGATTTCTAAAATGTAAAAGGAAACATTCAGTAATAATATCTTAGGTCATAATATTGCTTCATAAATGCAGTAGTATGTGCCTTGGCATATTTTGGATTGGATACAAGTTATTTCAACTCATTAAATCCTCTCCATACAGTTATACACTTAAAATACACATACATGTACTTCAAAATGACATCAATATTACACATACATTAAGCAAATAAAAAACAATAATGCAAATACAAAATAGGCATATCTTAGAAAATAATGATAGTAATAACAAGACAATAAATATATATATCGGTAGCAGAGAGCTTGTTGTAGGAGTTTGGAGGATGTCAGGCATTATAATATATGATGAGAATCTATATAAAACTGTGAGTTTTTAATCACTTATCTCTTCAGTGCCGAATAAAAAGGTTTACGATTCAAATCTGAATGTTGGTTTTATATACATATATTTATTCATATTCATTTGATTAAAATATAATATTTGAATATATGTATTTTCTCTTATCTTCCTTTTATTAAATGAAGAATGAGATCTGTTGCCTATTATTCCTAAAAATATCTGAATATAAATGTTATCTTTTATGTTTAGTATTGAACACCCCTTATTGAACCTCAAATCTTTATCAAAACATTTCCTCAATAACCAACACCTTTTAGTCTTATCAAAACATTTCTGATTGTCTTTTTTCACCTGTAGACAATCAGGAAGACGGACGCCCAAGGTGATTCCAATAAACCACCCACTCTACTAATGGTGTATTAATAATAATTTTATAAAGATGTTATCCCTGAAATATGTTCTAAATATATATACTTTGATAACTAAACACCTTTTCAAGTGACGTTCTTTTTTTAATTTCAAACTGTCAAAAATAGTTTATGTTGCGAAAATCAGTGACATTTATATATATATATAATTGACCCAATTGACCCAATTTCCAATTAAGAGGAGGTAATAAAAATTTGATGGTAAATTGCAGCTTGGGGAAATCAATTTCAAACTAATTTTATTCAATGTATTAAATATAATGTGACATGCAATAAATAATAGAAACTTGTTAAATTTGATTTAAATATACGTTTTGTTGTTATATTTAAATTATTATTGTAAAATTTTGTCCTTGAAAGGTGAAAAATACCAAATGTTGAAGAAGGCTATGTAAATTTGTTATAAAATTTTTTACAGGTCTGTTAGTTGCAGATGAATAAAGGGATTAATTCGCATACTTTATTTCCTGATTAATATATACGTATATTGTAATTTAAGGTGACTGGATATCACACTTGGTGATCTTCAACCTGCACCGTACAGTGAGCATACAAGATCAGCAGATACACCCTCTCTCTCCCCTTTCACCTTGAAAGGGGAGAGAGAGGGTGTATCTGCTGATCTTGTATACTCACTGTACACAAGCCCCTGTGTCTGCATTGCGCACTGCTGTTACTTTGGGCTGTGTTTTTATCTTGTATAAACAATAGCCAAAATGATGTCTTGGATACAAATATTTTTTTTTTATAGAAAATTGATAAAGTTAACTTTTACAATCTAAATGGGATTACATTGCGTGTATTTCAGGTATTTAGTAGTCTATTCCCTTTTCAGATATTTGACTGATTATTTAATAACATTTAAGTGTCAAAAATTGACAATCAACAATGGCAATGTACTAAGAACCCCTGGGGTTCCATAGAGTAGACCAGACACATATAATACACATATTATATGTCTCTGTGTAGACATAGGCTACTCCACAGTATTACCATCAAATATTTGGATTACCCCCCCCCCCCCCCGATTTCTCATAGATGGCGTTCAAATGGCAATAAGTCAGATATTCAGAAATTTTAAGTCATACAATAAACTTATGGTCTATGTACAAAAACAGCTCATTTGACAAAGCGTGAACACCATATACAAGTATGACCGAAACGGCTACATATATTGAAAAATTTCCTATACAACCCTACTCACATACTCGTAGCAAGGAGGGGTTCGAGGGGTTCGGACGACCCCCCCCCCCAGAAAACCAAGAAGCACTATAAAACT
>JAULBM010034469.1:0-10974 GCA_032357055.1 Geukensia granosissima
CCAATCTTTTCATAGGGCCAAAAATAAAATATAAAATGTTTCCCCTAACCCGACAGACCCAGAAAAATCGGCCCGAACCGAAAAATTTTAATGGCCGTTTCTGGTCAAAATTTTTTTTTGGTTTTTAGTCAAACCTTTTAAACTTCCGATAAGCCGAATGCTTTAATCAGTGGAAAAAAGAATAGCCCGAAGCGTCGAATTGATTTAGACTATTTTATCGAGGATTGTTACAAGATGGAGACCCACACAGTTTGCATGTCAGCAAGGGTTGCCAACCATAACTATGTTAAAATCAGCATATCTATTAAGAAGCTAATGAAGGTTTTGGTTCCTTTTTATATGCAATGATAAATTTCCAGATTATTAATAAAACCAAATTTTTTACCTACCTACCGACTCATGCCCTGAAAACCCAGTCAGGGGAGGGGAAACAAAGATAATTTTAATGTTGGGTCAGTGTTTATTTGTACAACTTTTTCATGTCAACATGGTAGTTATATCATGTTGCTTCGGAGCACCTCAGTTTTTTGTTAACATTTGTTCTCCTTTAATTCTTCTTGCTTACTGCTAACAAGGATCCTTGGATGGAATTTGCCTTTTTTTAGTATTGTTATTTTATATAACTTGTATTGTCCTTTGTTTGTTGTTATAGCTTTCCTGCAATAAGTAGATAAGAAAATAGTAGTTTCTACCTGCGTGCCAAGGTTTATTCTATCATTAATAATATTTCATACATTTTGATTTTGATATTGTTGAACTCGATAGGATAGTTAGAAGTTTAGTGATAACCATTTTGTTATATAGCTCAGTTGACCCAGAGAAAGATGTGATTTTAAAGTTTTCATTTCACATTTTAAAATTCATCTTGAAAACCACAGGATTGATTTAAAACAAACACAGGTCAATTGTCCTGTGATTTGCTTGTTACACATCTTAAGGTAATAATATGTTATACAAAATGGTCACTATGAGAAGTAGCTTAGTATAGAACCTTATAGAAAATAAATACAACATGTGAAAATGCTCAACAAAAACGTGATGTCTAAAATGCTGTTTTCATGTCTACCATGTGTTGTAATTTTAGGGATTTTTTATTCCTACGAAAGTGGGGTATTTATTCATTCTTTTTTCTTGTTTCAAGTTTTCAGGTTGACATGATTTTTTAAGTCTAAAGGTTTAGTAAAATAGCCAGTAGATTAGATTTACAATATGGAATGAGTCCTCAAACACCAGTTTCATGAAGACTTGCACCTGTTTGTAGAGGAAAAGTACCTGTAAATCATATTTGTAAAATCATAAGGGCATTGTTTGTTAGCTAGATTAGTCAGTTTCTATTTTGTTTTGTATTATAATGTGTATGTTAGTGCCAAGTATTATGCCTCAGAATGTACATGATATTTTGACTTGGGAGAAAGTTCCTCCTCAGGGACAATGTTTGTTTTATGTTGAAAGGGAAATAGGGCAGTTTTACAGGCCAGGATTTATTATAATTGATCAGGTTTAATGTTTAAGTTTGGATGATAATTGACTACCTTATTATAAAAAATATCAATATTTCCGGAAGAACTTTATGTAAAAACATTGGATAACGTCAGTAATTTTAGGAATATCCTATTGAGGGGGTACCATACACCATCAATAAAATAATTTCCACTTGTTTAATTTTCTTTATATCTTGTGTAGACATTTACTTTGATGAAAGATGGAAAACATTAAAATTTCAAGAAATTTGAACCAAATTTTTCTCTGGAATTATTTCAGTAGATATATAGTAATTTCAAAAATCAAAAATTTTGATCAATGAGATGCATTAATTTTAATATAAAATGATACTGGATTAAAACGTTTAGGTGATTTTTACAGAGTTATTTCCCTTAGGTGTATGGTACCCCCTTAATTTATAGTAAATCTTTTGATAATAAAAACAGGATTACAGATAATTTTGTACTCTGAAACATTATTTTTTTTAATCAATGAAATAACTATTTCCTCTGAATTTTTAAAAATATAAATATTTGACCACCATTTTTATTATGGTCCGAATACCTTAAATAGAAGAATTTTTCATTGTGGTCCCTTGCACCACCGATAAGTCATATCCTTGATGTTTATGTATGTTTTAAGTTTTTTGTTATGGGAAATTTTATGTCATTTACATCCGTATAAAACTGTTATTTGTTATAAATTGTTTCATATAATAAATCATGAATATGAACTGATTGGATTGATTATATTGAGCATTATTTAAACCACAACACAAACTATATGAAAATATAGAGATGACAGATATTTTACGATTGTATTATTGACTCTGAGACAGCCATCCAAAAATATATAATCTGAAAACATCTACGGTTACCTTAAGATCTGCAACAATGTACAAAGGCATGCTGTAAAAGGTCCCATAATTAAATTTGCCTCAACATCCATTGCAAATCTTTCATTCAATTTCAGAAATTGTCTTGTAGTGAATCACAATAACATCTGGTATTATTTACTGCCTCAGTGGTGTAATTGCTAGCCTGCTCGCGTCAAGTGCAGAAGGCCATATGCATGATACCTAGCCAGGTCAAACGAAAGACAAAGAAATGGGTATTTGCTACTTCTCCACTTGGCACACAGCATTTAATTATATAAGTAACAGCAAAGACTGGTCAGCCCAGAGTCAGAAAAATTAGCATGTCTTCCTGTGTTGCTTTCTTGAGCTAGCATATTGAAAATAAGGCACAGTGTGTCAGTCTCGTACAAAGCAGGATTCATTCATGATCATTCATTAATATGCCCTCATTCTGAAATGCATGAATTATTTGCCACTGGACGTTAAGCAACATTTATTCATTTATTCATTCTGGTAAATTTAAAAACAATAAATAAGCATACACATATTTATGACAGCCCTAAATAGGCTAGATACTTCAAATAATACTAAATGACCCTCTAGGTGGATAAAGTGCTACTGGTACTGGAAGTATTGGAAGGTTTTTAATGAATAGGAAACAAATTATTGGGTAGGTCACTTGCCAAGTGTTAGTTGATGTAGCTAAACATACCCCCCTTTTTTCTCTATTTAGGATCCCATTTGAAGACTTACTGCATGATAACACCTTTCATTCAGTTTTCATCAGTGACAACATTTTTCTGTTAACGTTCTCCTGTTTTAGCTGGCATTATTCTTATTTGTTTAACTTAAAATGTTCTTGTACTATTTTTTTCACGTTTTCTGACATCAAGGAATCAGTTATTTTGATCTGGAATCCAGGTAAAACCTAGTTACTTAAGTTATCCATGAACATTTGCTAATCAAATTTTGAGACCATTCTCCCCACTAGGAATGGTCAAATTTTCTTTTTTTACTCTTAAGATTCCTTTGATGTAAAATGTACCTTTCCCTTTTTTGCTCTCAGAAAACATTCTGTATGACGCCTCCCTGTAACTGGTTTAGCGTAAGAGGTTTTTAATTTACATCACTTTCGATCATGAGCCATACTACTGACCATAAAAAACTCCATAGTATCATCATGCCATCTGCATGGCATTTCGGAATACATGTACTTGCATATTGGACATATTTAAAAACAATTGTGGTCAAGTGGTAAGTGACTCAGATTGTCTCAAAAATCCATATTAGTTTAAAAGACCAAACCGTGACCTTCATTTATGATTTTAATTTCCAGTTAAATGGATTCCACACGTCAATGTCAACGGAGTCATAAAACCTTTTTTAGTTTTTATGTTTATCTATAGTACAAAATTTCTCTTTGCATTGTTTTTTTCGGATTAAGAGATACAAAATTTCAGCGATCAATGTCTTCATTATTGCTTAAAAATGCAAAATTACCAGTGTTGAATAAATATGGAGAATTTTAGTATGCTACATGTACATTTCAAGGAGTAACCTCTCACCAGTAGAATAAGAAAGAAAACCTAGGAATTTCGAGATACAGACTTTTGGAAAAGGGGGACCTCCTGCTTCATCCATTTTCTCCATTTCTAATGGAGATTAAGACCAAAATTTATCTCAAACTTATTATTTTTTACTATTTTTGCGCTTCAAAGCACCCTCTCTGCCCAATCCCCTGGATCCGCCCCTGTTAGTGATCCAAAACATTATTTTTCTTGCAGCTTCAAATACACTCGTAGAATTTTCCTGATTTTACCCAAAACCAAACTTCTTTCCTCTATTTTTGTCGGATCTGGAGAGTAAATGGGTAAAATAATCACGAATTTCATTACAGAAGTTTTGTTGTTATATTGCCTGCAATACCTTCATATTAAAGTGTTATACATGTATTTTAATGTTCTTAATTTAGTAGCACTAAGTTACCATTGAATTTTCTCGCTGACTCCCACTTCTGACAATCTGGTTGATTGATTAGATAGAGTTTTACATGATGCGGCATTTCTTTTGCATTTACTGTCTGTAATTGCCCCAAGGTTTCATTCCGATACACAAAATTTGTTGTAGAACAAATAAAGCATGTTTTGAAATAGGGGATGAAAACAATCGCAGTTATTTCGCCGTAGAAACCACCGACGTTGATTCAATGGTGAATTTTGTTGATCACTGTCACAACTGAAATGCAACATATTATTTTTGCTGATTCCTGATGTATTCCTATTGCATGGAATGGTATAGATGTCTTCTCTTCTTGTGAGAACATTTGTTTAAGTAAATTACGTCTATTCCTCAGTGTGATATAATTATTCATTTCTCCAAAATATCTTTAATTAACTCACGGTTGGTTTCATGGTAATCCTACGTGAGAGAACAATTGTCTAGACATGCCTATAAGAACTTTGGTACGGCCTGCAGTTGACTAAGAAAAACGTCTTTTTGGATAAGTTCAGCCAACATTAATAAAAGTCTGTAAAGATTAATATGAGTATTGTAAATCTAGTTTGCTATATACTCTCCTTATACAACTTGTTCAGCATCCCAAGGCCAACTCATACAGAAGATCAACTTTCCTCGAAAAAGCGTGCGGTCTGCTCACGAAAAAGCTGACGTAATATTCCAATAAGTCATCTCAAATATCTGCCTAATAATGCTGTCTTCAAAAGCAGAAGTTGGTCGGCAACTGATATCTCTTAAAATAAAAATGTATTCGTTAAAAATATATATTCAGTTTGCTACTCTGATTCAAAGTAATTCCGTTAAAGCAGCTTCAAATTTTTGATAAGTTGTTCATACGATTGGATGAACATTTCAGAGTCTTTCTCTTTATTGTTGGCTTGCGTTTTTCTGCGTTTATTTCTGTATTAGTCAAATTTGATTTCATATTTTCATTTGCAATCAAAAATTGTTATTATCCCTCACTTTTAAGACAGTTCTTTGTTAGAATCTAGACAATATGACTTTAAGATGTTTTTTCTAACAGCCTTAAATTCCCATCCAGTCACATAATTTCAGTCATGTTCGGGATAATAAAACAGTTATAGCTATTTAAGTTGGTGGACATTTTTTGCTTAGGGAAATGGATTAGGGAAAACACTCCATGTCCCTACCCACAGAGGTCCAGTTAGCCTAATAAGTTCCAAAATTAAGTTAAATATACAAAGAGAAACAGACAAAGAGGCACTAAGTGCGGCCGAATTACAGAAATAGACATTTCAGTTTCTCGGCCAGAAGTAGAAATCTTTCTAAATGTGACCGTGTCCTCTATTTAGTACAAGTTGTGGGTGTGTCGACTGTGTCCATCATTGAAGGCATTAGGGCTACCTGTGAAGGTTGGTGACTTACATTTTTATACACGTTTGGATGGCTGTCTCATTGATAATTGTACAACATCTCCTGTTTTATATTTACATGTCAATAAAAATTCTTTAAAATTCGTCTTTTTCATATTTTTATATAATATTCATATTATTACTCAAGACTTTCCGAAAAGATGAAGCAAAGAAACACCTTTATATGAATGAGCGGGACCTGGACAATTTTTTGCAGAAAATCCCTGCTGTAATTGTTTTCAAAATATCTGTGGTGCAGATATTTATTAAATTCTGTTTATGACATTTATAAGTATATTCCTGTTTCTCTAAGGCAAAAAATTAATAGAATTTAATAAATAATGGGGCAGCAGAAAAATAGTAAAAGTCAAACTAGGTATTACAAATATGAAAACGATATTCATAATATTTGCATAACATAGAGTGGGGCAGAAGATTCTGTAACAACAAGAAAGAAGAAAAAAAAACAACCTAGGGTAACAAAAAATAGTGAGCAAAAAAAAAATTGAAACGGAATACTAGTAATGAAGACTAAATTTGATAAATATTTGCACCATAAAGGGCAGAAAATTTGGTCTAACCAGAAATAAGAACGAAATAATAAAATAACCTAATGCAACTTTTTGTATTTTCTTTTAGTTTAACTAAAACAGCATTATGAAAAGAATCACTAGATCTGTTTGGACATCACCTGACCTATAATGATTACAGCGATCACATTTCCTTTGGCAAAGCACTAAAACTGCGAAATTGTCGATACTCTTTCAGGTCTCACTGAACGGTTCGGCGTTTTCCACTGAACTCAATGTAAAAAAAGCAATGTTCAAGAACTTGGCTTGAATATATATACATGTACGGGTACCGATGCATACATGTTATACCTCGTTGGAAAGGAAATAAACACAATCGGTTAAAAATATGACCATGAGCGTTGACTTTTTTCACAAACTCTGTCCGACTGAAGTGTCATGAAAATCCATGTTTTCATCATATGAATATTTTTGTTTAAAATGGGCTTTTTATGGCATGTTTACTGATATTAGTACACAAAATTCCTACACCAAGAACTTTTAGTCTAAGAATGACATATCACCTCCAGTTTACATAAACATGTACATAACATTCTTTTAAATATATAACACCCTGACAGAGCATTTCTTATGGTTTGAAGGAATTATTGTGTCCAGGGACCATTCCAGGTAAACTGTATAGTGAGAGGTCGTCAGGAAAATGTCGAAATGATCGGAAACAACTCTCCTGAATTTATGTCGAATCTTCAATTTAGAGATACAAAAAGTTTTTGTTTTGGACTTTGGAAAAAATAAAAATAGCTTTAATTTCTTCCTTAAACATTTACAAAAAAGATGAAAACTCTTATAATTGGGCTGGCCTGCTGTGTGCTTATCCAGAGCAACGTCATCAACCAAGGAAAGACAGGTAAAATCAACCACAATCGTATAGTTTAAAACTTTGACAGTAAACAAAATCGTCTGTTTTAATATAAAATTTTGTTACGCACAAGATAAAAGATTTCGATGACCGTCACCCTTTGTCATGTTGATATATGCGATGAAATGGCAACTTGGAAAGACAGTGTAGGGACTTTATTTTACTTATTTTTATTTAGAGTAACTGTACATGGAGTCCTACAAGTTGTGAACTCGACACTTTTCACTTTTTTTCTGAAAGTTATAAATGAAATATTTGTGTCAAGCGATGTTGTTTACGTTAATAGTATATCAATAAGGGTTGTTTATCGACACTTGTTGTGTATTATTTCAGCCTCATTTTAAAATCAAAAGTCTTGTGCTAAAAAGAAAACGAAATTTTGCACAAGGGGAAAGATTTGTAAAGAAAAAACTTAATCATTCAAAAAGGTATGATAAAAAATTTAGGAAATATATTACTTAATTGCCCTTAAAAGTATTTCGAAGAGAATTTCGTATAAATTCAATAAAGTTTTGATTTTTATAGCATGTATAGCTTTATGTCCAAATCTAAGATAAAACACCTTCTAATCTGAAATATTTTTAACTTATAATTTTTAGATTAGAATTTTTGTTATAATAAAATGTTTAAAAACAGATTTTTTCCTTAATTTAAACAATTTTGAACCATATTGACGTTATTTCCATCAATTTAAATTAAATTTTGTGAATTCATAAAATGGTCATTTATGTGCTGACACTACAGTTTCTAGTATCAATTGAAAAAATGCTCTTACAGATTTCAATGATTAAAAACTTCTAAAAAAAACAGCTGAAATGTGTGTTTTTCATGCTAAATAATTATGAACCCAGTCCAGTGTAAGAAAATAGACGTCTCCATGACCGATTTTGTGGCAGTTTTTCGCTTTTGACCTGGTTATATAAAATTGCCACCAATTCGAGGTATGATATCATACACTTTTTATCTATTACTAAAAATGGTTATGAATGTTTCCCAGTAAATCATTATTTTCATGCACTTGCGTACTACATAACACGGAGGTAAAAAGTATGAAAAGTGTACGACTCTAGAACAGTCACTCTATAGTCTCTTGACAAGGTAAGGTCTGAGTTGTATTTTCTTTGTCTTTTGCTTTTCCCAGAAGTATTCTGTATAAAAAAAAAAAAAGTAACAAAGACAAATCAGTAGTGGAAGTCCCTAATATGCAGTATATTAATAATCAAGTTTTACTTCTCAATATCCTAGCTATGTCAACAGCCATGCTTTACATGGACACAATGATTAAAATATTGTATTCATCAGGGACTTACATGTATATCAAGATATATCAAGATATGTAGGATATAAATCCATGTACAGCTTTACACAGGGTCACCTACATTTTATTATCAATACTGAAAATAAAGATACAAGTTTTGGCACAAATGTGAATTAGAAATAACACATGGTCAAAAACATGTTTTAATATAAATTTTGTGTTTGTGTCAAACATGTAGGTGGATGTGTTGGTTTTGAAAATAAGACATGTTAGATGCAAAATCCAACAGAAATACAGGACTTGGTGAATGGATGCATTTAAAGATTAAAGATTCTATACTAAAAAGAATGCTCAAGGACAGTTGGTTACTTTTGCCTTATGTTTCTCATTCACATTAATTGCAGGTTTCTTTTGGCAAGTGACAGATTTCCATTATGATGCCAACTATAGTACAAATGGAAACCCAGACAAAATGTGTCATCAAAGCAACACCAGTACCTATAACAACAGTGTCTATGGCAACTACTTATGTGATTCACCCATGAAGTTGATTGTGTCAGCCATTACTGCTATGAAGAACATTCAACCTAATCCAGATTTCATTTTCTGGACAGGGTAAAAAATAATAAAAAGATTTTTATTTTAACACCAAGAAATGTTTTAATATCTTGATGTTGTAAACCTACATGTAGACCTTATTTGAAAAAAAGAATAGTGGGTTTTTTCTACCAAGACAAGAAAAATGTACAGGTTGAATTCAGGGTTTTATACTCGCAAAAGCCAGAATTTTTTTTTCTTAAAAGGAGTGTTAGAATCAAGATAGGTTTAAGTTAAAGTATAAAGAAAAAGAAAATCAAATCAAATCAATTAAGCTTTATTTAAAGTTGACAAGAATAAATAACAGTACAACATAAGCTGACAGAAAGCTTTTGAACAGACAATTTAAGTGAAAAATATATACAGTGCTTGCTTACCATAATAAGATACTATAGTAAAATATAAATATTGGAGATGTGGCTTGATTGTCCATGAGAGAGCCATCCAGTAAATGACAGTTGAATATAATCTTCTACAAGTCCCATTATTACCTTCAACAATGAACCAGAGTCCACACCATAACAAGCTGTAGAAGGCCCTGAAATACAAAATGTGAAACTTTTAATTCGTAAACCATGACGATCAACCTCAAGCATAAGACATAGACAAAAGTTATACAAATGACACAGCAAGTTGCAACATAAGCAAGCATAAATAAATTAGCAAAACAACTTTGAGTTTAGCCAGCGTAGCAAGCACAATGAGAAGAAGTCATGATAAAATAAATTTATCATACAAAAAAAAGTAGCAGTAAAATACCAAACAAACAAACAACATATAATATGGTTTTAGGTATTCCACTGATTTCTTGGATTTAACAAATTATTTTTGCATACAATACAGGAACATAACACCCCATCCCTAACTCAAAATCATGGATTTATATTGATTAAATTTGAGTGCATTTACTGCAGTTCTAGATTCAGTATTTACTAAAACAAAATATACTTTACTATTGCAAGTATTGGATACATGTATGAAGTAATTGTTTTCTGTAAAAATTATTGTTTTAACCTTATGAATTTCACTGAGTAAACTGTTATGACTGTGGAATCAATAATTTTCTTGTTGGCAATTTTTGGGGCCCAAAAAGGGCCTTAATGCCCTACTCTTTTGATATTGGCAATGTGGTCAAACTGTCATGCATGCAAAACTGTAGTTCGTGAAAAATGACAATTTGGCAAAAATATTTGGTCCTACCTGTTTCCATCATATTACTGTATCCACATTTTCCATAATGTTCTCTCATTACAACACAGTCATATCATACAGTGCTTCAAGCATCTTTATTTCAGTTTTATACAAAAAAATTTTCAAGAGTTTTAAACATGGCTCAATATTCATATCATATCGTGCTTCAAGCATCTTTATTTCAGTTAACTAATATGAATGTAAAAGTCACTGTGACAAACTTGATTCAGTTATTCATCTTAATACATGTATGTTTGCAGTGATAGTGTTCCACACGTACAAAACAGTGAATTGGATCAGATGAAAGTTTATTACAATATTGGAAATGTCACTGAACAGCTTTTAAAGATTTTTCCTAGCACAACAATATATCCTGTTCTTGGAAACCATGATGAATACCCTAAAGATGCCTTTCCAGCAGGAAACACAACATATTATTCTGATATTCTAGCCATCAGTCAGTGGTCAAAACTTCTAAAAGCAGATGAAGCTCAACAGTTTAAAACAGGTAAAGAAACTTTGTTTGTAACGAATTAAAGGAACCTAAAAACCACTTAAATGAATAAAATATTTCACCATAAAAAAACTCACATAGAAATTTTCCAATTTATAAATATCTATTTATTGAACTTCCAATGATTATTTACATGGTTCTTGCATTAGTGATTGTTCTTGCATAATGTGCTATACCCTAGAAATAGTCTTGCATAATGTGCTGTACCCTAAAAATTGTCTTGCATAATGTGCTGTAC
>JAULBM010034480.1:0-10973 GCA_032357055.1 Geukensia granosissima
ATGTAGAAACCAATATTCGAAGGCATGATTTAGTAATAGCAGTCAATTGACTTATCCCCAAAAGGTATTTTTTGGATATGCTAATTTAGGAAAAGTACAGGTATACTCCTCTAATGAAAATTTTTACTAAGCGGTGATTAAATTATAGCAGTAAATAAAGCCTACGAATTGCCTCTCTTGTATCGTAAAAAAAGATAAAAATTGCTTGTAATACACAAAAAATAAAAAAAATCTGTATATGTTTATGTTTATGTACGTTAGTCCAAAATCTGTAGTAAGACAATTTTTGTGTCACCTGCTCTAGAGAAGGGTGACACATAGGGATCACTTCTGTCGTCTTGCTTCATCATAAAAAGACAAGTTCACTGGTCACCCCCGGGGTTGGCCCCACCCCTCATTTTCTTAAATTTCTCAATAACTCAAAAATGGTTCATGTGCCCACCCCTAAACCATATATATTCTTACTCATCATAAAATGACAAGTTCACTGGTCACCCCCGGGGAAAACATCAGTACGACTATGTGGCAGTACAACTATTTGGGGATACGACTATGTGGGAGCGGGGGGATGTGCATGCAATCTCCGATTGCTTGCGTTTAATTTCCTTTATTTTATTTAAGTGTTTTACTAACAGGTACTATAGAAGTATTCGTCTTTGGAGAATACACTTGCTGTAGGTTGGTTCGATTCCAGCCGAAGACAAACCATGTACAAGTGTTGTATTTATTACCACTAAATTCCTGCATGCTTTATTTACCTGCGGTGATGGTGTTTTCCTATTTTCTGTTTATTTTATTTCAGTTTTTCACTTACAGGTACTAAAGAAGTCTTCGTCATTGGAGAATACACTTGCTGTAGATTGGTTCGATTCCAGCCAAAAGACAAACCATGTACCAGTGTTGTATTTTTTACCACTAAATTCCTGCATGCTTTTTTACCCGTGGTGATGGTGTTTTCCATTTTAAATCCGTTGTTTTAATTATTTATAATATAATATATATAATAATTTTATTTAAGTCTACTAATAAGTATTGAAGAAGCCGTTGTCCTTACTTGATTTCACTTTGTTTCATAATTATAATCTTTTATATATGTTTTCATACATCCTTTATAAGTATTAAATACTGTTGTTTAAACCTCTTCAAATGATATATTTTCTTCATTTCATTTTCCACAATACCAAATTTACAACATATTATCTTTTTTTATGGTTTTGCAAATCAGAAATAAGACTTAATAAGTGTAAGATGTACATACATGTATCTAAAATAAATTGAGAAATTTTTTTTTTATTATTTTCAGTTCTCACAATACCAGAGTATTTGTTAACAACATGGACACTAGAAAACTGCTCTTGAAATTTGTAAAAGAAGGAATAAGTCCAAAAGAATTTATACAGCTAAAACAGCAGCTGGAGATTTATCAACCATCACTCATTCCCCTTATAACCAATTTTTGGGAATCTGGTTTTATGAAGGTTCCAGATATTTATGCAGAACTCTTAAAAATTTTAGGAAGTAACTATCCAATCTGTGGATTTGTACATTTCAATATTCGAATTTTCGAAGTTTTATCTGATTGGGACAAACAATTTTCCCCTAATGATTGTATTTTAATTGAAAAAGAAACCCCAATTTTATCTACACTATTTAGAAATATTGGATGGGCAATTCCAGATTATCTGAAACCTGTGCTTGAAGAAATTGTGAATAAGGCAATAACTCCATTTAAGGGAAATATCCACAAACTTGAAGCCTGTAAATCAGACTGTGATTGCCATGGATCTGCATATTTCCCTGCTCTTCCTACTCAGTGCCACAGGGGTAGATATATATTGGATGAGAAGAGACCAAAAGGAGAGATGAAATGCACCAAGAAAAGATCAACACATCCTTCTTTAAGTCCTGGGCTATTCACAGTCTCATGTGTGCATGGTAAGGACATTCTTAATTATGCTCCCTATAGTATTTTCATAGTTGCGTCTTTGTCTGTTGGAGGCCTCTGTTCATCTGTAGAGTTGTCTATCTTTGATCCCCAACTGGTTTTCAGATAACTTTTCTTCCTTATCGCTGATATTTATTGAAACTTCTTGTCACAAAATACAGTTCATGTTCATTTTTTGGAATGAGACTTAAATTATTCAGGAGTTGTCCCCTTTGAAAGTTTGAAAATTTGTAATAATAATGATTTCCAGAGAATATAACTTTCTTTAATAGTTGTAAGGATTCTTTAAATTCTAACAGAATGGGAGTTATGTCCTTGAAACTTTGTCAAAATAGTGGTTTTCATATAAGAACTTTTGTTTATATTTCAGAATTGTTTACATTTAAACAGATATTACTGCTATTCATTTAATACAACTCATACTGTTTAAGAGTAATCCCCCAGAATGATTTTAATACATTTTTATAATTTTCGGATCATCTGGGCAAAGGATCAAGAGGTATTAAAGCAGAATTTTGATGTTCATGAAGAGCCCTTATAGTCTGGAATTTGTAGTGAAATTGGCTACAGTTATGAGTAGAACTTGGCAAACTGTTATTTTAGCATACATAAATTATTCTATTTTTTTTTTCTTTTTTGATTTGGAGTTAATGGAGACATCTTTATCTCTTAGGAATTTGCTATGGGTATGAAATAATGGAGGATGCAGAGAGTCCAAACATCCCTTTCACCATTTTACGCACTAGATTTCATACAGGTAATAAATATAAATTTTTAAGACATTGTATTACTAAAAAATAACTCCAATAATACAAGTTCAAGAACAAAGTACCATATGTTACTCAAAATTAACAGTTAAACCATTATTATGATCCTTTAGATAACTTGTCAGTTAGATATATACTCAACATTGACATCTAGTACAAATATTGCAATATGTAATAGATTTCAAACATACAAACTCACAAAAACCTTCAATGACCTGACAGGTTTGTTTTTTTTTAATTAGTATTAACTTAAATATAATTTTTTTCATTGAATCAAGAAAAATTGTTTGATTCAAAATATTTAAAATGTATAAATCTACAAGCATATACATGCAATATGTGAAATTTTAATTCAAGGGGCGAGAACTGGTTACAAATGAATAAATCCAAGTATAAATAAACATTTTAAAATGTAGTGAAAAATATTTATACAAGGGAGATAAATCAAATTTCTCAAAGGAAGTTACTAAAATTATGTTAAAAACAAAAATTATCAATAAATGGCATGAGGTCATTCCAAAAACAGGTTGAGGAATAGGTGTTGGACATCAATCTTAGTACTTTCATTTTTAATTAAACAGTAAATCAATGTTGATTTTGTTTTGTTTCATTTACAGCGCCTAAGCTTATCATTTATGATAACGCATGCAATTTACATCAATACTGCCTTAACAGGGATCCAATGTTTTTTAGAGACTCCTGGTTCTTAGTTGACCGGTTTCATTGGTGCAATCATGTTGGTAATGTGAATCTATATATTATGAAATTGATCCAGTGTAGATGATAAATAAATCAAAGAAGAACTTATTTGTTTATATAAATTCATAGAATGCAATGTGGTTTCTCAACAGATGTTTTCATCATGCATCCACAAGTGGCATCTTTCTTTAATGTAACAGTTAATAGTTTAATAATGTTGACAAACACACATAACAGATGAGGGAGTTTTGTATACTCAACATTTTACACCATATCCATATGTTTATTCTTTTTTTTTTCAATCAGATCGAAGTAAAGGATTAAAATGGTCAAACTCAACCTGAAATAAAGATGAATTGTGACCATGTAAAAAGATTTGTGTTGAAAAAACAAATGTAACTAATTAAGAATGTACAGACATGCACCTTTTCCAATTAATTGTTGTGATAAAAAAACGGCGAAAAATTTTTGTAAGTTTATGTAAAACATATGAGCATATAGAAATACATTACTATTTTGTTTATCTTCCAGGTTGCCATGCTGGTTATAATTTAGACAACTACCTACAATTTGCTGATGTTAACACCCAAGTGGCAGAACAAAGGAATTCCACTCTCAAAAAACTCAAAAGCATGTTGTCTTATATGAACTTAAATAATTTTATGATGCACTGTAATTTTTATTTGTGGTTTCGAAATATGTTGACACTAGCACGTCTCAGAAATGACCTACCTCTGAAAGATCTTCAGCTTTTTGTTGATTTAGGCAAAGTCTATACTACTTTTAGATAAGCAATTCTGATTTTATATATTTAATAAGGTATGGGATATATGTCAAGTTGACCATATTTCATGTTCCGTTTGTTCAATTCAGCTCCGTGTAACCACTATTTTGTATTTAAGTAAAGTTTGGCTGAGAATAAATTTATAATTTATTATTAGCAAAAGAAGGCTACTTTTTTCAATATTATGGCTATTTAAATATCCAGCTTCAAGATTAATATTGTAAAGTATGTATGTGGAAAAAATTAAAAATCTAAAGGTCTTCAACAAGGATGGAATTCCAATCCTTGTGGTATGTAGGCTTGTAATTGCTGCAAACATTTACTGTGACCATCGGTGCTGTGGCCTCACAGTTGCTTCTGCTTTTTTCCCTTATTGTATACCTAATCATCAACTACATCATAGAAAGCCATTGACATTCAAAAAAGATTTTTTCTTGAGGCTCTAACTCATTTTTTAATGCCATAAATAAACTCATGCAGACATATTGAAAATAGATTTTATTTTTTATATACTAATCTCTCATGTCTTTTAATTATGTCTGGATAATATAAAAAACATATACCTCCAATTCCCATTAATACTTTGCTCCAGCAGTAAAAAGGTAAAAAAAAAACCCTAATTTTTTTCACAAAACTGTGCCTTAGAACAAGGACTTACATTTGTATTTTATTACATCAACTGATTTCTTATAAAATTGAAACAAACATAATTCAGAAACAGTAATGAAGTCATTAATTAGCGAGAATGTTTTTTTTACATTTTTGTAAATAAGCTCAATTTCAACTAGACATTTTTAAGGTAGAAATTATTATGCATTGGATTTTTTAACTAAATAATTAAAAAAAAACATACTTTTTGAGAAATATAATTTAAAAGGTGGAGATAACTCTTGATTTCCCCTGGATTATCAGATCCAAAGAGTTGTTCTAAATAAAAGTTCATTAAGAAGCAAGTCTAATTCTAAGTTTAAACCATACATTAGACATTTATGTTGATGTCTTTTGTGTAGAATGTTCACTGTGGAAGCAGTAGTTTTACAATTGGAAATTGAAAGTAAATGTAAACTATGGATCAATTTCTGATATGTAATTATTTCAAAATCATGTGAAAAGTGAAAAAAATTTCATATTTCATGCTGCAAATTTGTATAATATTTTTTGATAACTTTATATGTGTCATTTGGTAAAAAAATTGTATAGTTCTTTTGTTGATTTTGAATTGTTTTTGATACTGTTTCATGATCATGTCTTTGGGAAAAAAATTTAGCAATCTAATATAAAAGGGAAAATATTTACAGTAATATACAACATGTATCAAATATAAAAACATGTCTTGAAATGGGAAGTAAATATTCGGGCAATGGACATTTGAGCGAAAAAAATTGGACGTTTGAGGGCCAAATTATAGGATATTTGAGCGCCAAAATGTCCTATGATGTCGGCGCTCAAATGACCCTATGTCAATTTTTTATTTGCGCTCAATTGTCCTATGCCTTTTTTTTTACTTTTTTGTTTCTCGCATTGGGGTTAAGCAATGGGAAAATTTATCTCCTTTTCTTTTCTCTTTGTTTTTAAATGATTTAGAAGATTAATTTACAGTTGTTGGGGTAGATTGTTGAAGTCAGATTTCTGATGTGTGCTTTGATTCATCACAATTGTATGTTACAATTATTTTTGTATGTTGAATTATTTTTTATACTGTATGTCGGTGAATTAGCTTTAATATCTGAAAAGGAAGATGGTATGGGAAATATTCTATGAATAATACATTTTGAAAATTATTGTGATTTATGGAAATTACATGTTTACAAACGTACAACCAAACTCGAAAGAAAGTAAGTCCAGTTGAACTTACTATATATGGGGAGAACATTTAAACTGTTGATTGTTATTCTTATCTCGGGGTGCAATTTAATTATAATGGGAGTTTCAATACAGCTAAAAAGAAAATAATTGATTAATTAGAAAGAAACAATAATTTTCATAAATCTATTAAAAAAAATTCTGACTTTGCTGTTTTAAGGGGCAGTTTAAAAATAGTTTGTTTTTGCTTTACGGCTAAAAATAAGTTTGTCCCAAGTAATAACCTATGCTCTCCTCAATAGATGAATGGTCCACACCTCACTGTATCTTATTGTATGCTGTATTTTATATATATTATGATGTATATGTCATATTGTACACCTATGTGTCTGAGGTTATTTAATAAACAATCTTGAATCATTCCAGTTTATTTGATGCAGTCATTTAATATTTCTTAAGTAATGCTATCATGATATGTAATACACAATCAAATGTCATTGAGTTTGGGCGACCTTCTTTAATATCTGCAATATTTTACCAACTATAAAAGAGACTGTTAAGATATGGAATCAAAGAAAATATTCAATATGTACAATGTAAGAAGTTTATACACTTAAACAACATCAAAAGCAAAACAAACAGTACAGAGAGCATAGTTCATTAAGGATACCCCACTTTCATTTCTAATCTTCAAGGTAGATGAACCATGGAAGTGTCTATATTTTTTCTTCGTGGATGAACCAATCATTTTCATAACACCTTATGTTACCAAATATGACTGCAATATTCCATCAGGCATAAACAAGTTATCCAGCGGATGACACTTATGCACTGACAGACAGACAGACAGACAATTAAACATTTACAATGATACCACCAAACTTCAAATGACAACATTCAAGACTGTGTACTCGTGTTATAAAAAAGAAAGATATAGTTCGATCATTCATGAGACAACCATCCTCCAATAATTGTATATGGATACTCTGCCAACCAACCAATAGGTCGCTAGCTGAACTTAGTTTAACATTGGACCTTATGACAAATCAATTTTATAAATGTCAAGTCTTGGAATACTTGCTCAATTGTGAAACGGTCTTTAGGTGACCTCTTTCAGAAATATATCTGATGACACTGTCGGTAAACCAAGATGACTGCCACAGTCAAGATTGGGTGCTTTTTCGTTTGATTTCTATAGTTTGTACTTGACTGTTATATACTTTATTTTAACCTTTGGTCTCGATGTGAGGAGGGTTTGGACCCAGCAAAACATATTTAACCACACCGCATGCTTCATGTGCCTGTCCCAAGTCAGAGTGGGGAGTCGAGATCATTAATTAGTCTTTGTACTTTCTTACTGTTTAATGAAGTTATTGTTGTTATAGCATCTATTTTATTTTACATGAACATGTTTTGTTGATTTGAGCATTTTAGAGCTCGTCATAAGGAGTAGGATTCCACTATTGTTGAAGGCCTTGTGGAGACCTTTAGTTTCATAACGAGTTCCGTCTGGTGGATGGAGTGTGGTCACCGTTACATTTGCGCCATATCATATTGTCTCCTTTTATAGTTGTGAGATCAACTTTTAGAATTGTATTGACCCTGGCTGTCAACCAAGACGGATGCACGTTAAGGTTTTGGAAACAAAAAAAATGTTTCATATGCAAACAAGAGGCCCATAAGGGTTAAATCGCCAAGGACCATTCTCTGTGACTTGATCTATTGATTTTGTGATAGATTGGTTGCATATTGCATGTAGATGTGCAAATAACATTCAGAATTTGCAAACTCGGGAGTACTTTGAGATCTTTCCACATTGAAGGATATAAATATGGAATTATTTGTAATTCTGTTGTGATGGGTTTATCATCCAATGACTTGAAGATTCATACTTAAATTTTTACTGTCCTCTCACAAATACTGCCGATGTCAATTAAACTCTATGATGAGTTTCCTTCAAACCCATTGGGAGTGTTCTTTCTGATTCTTCTGTTTAATCGTGTGACTGTACATATGAACCTGGGCTAGTTTTACAGTATTAGGCGAGCACATTTTGACATGGCTATCTAAATCAAGTGTTGTCTGTGTATTTTTATTTTCTAGCATGTGGTCACATTGTTGGAAATCATACTGCACGGGTTTTATCGTATAAATTAATTCCAGAGGGTTAGGATAGATAAGGAGAAGTTTGGGTACCAATAAACCGGTTCAACACCACCACATCTATGCGTCTGCGCTTTTGACCTCGATGTGGGGGTGGTTTTGATCCAGCAAAACTAGTTTAACCCCACCGCATGTTTCATGTGCCTGTCCCAAGTCAGTAGTCGAGGTCATTGAAAAAAAAAAGTCTATTGCACTGAGCAGAGTCTCTCACTTTTTATGAAATCTAGAAATAAATACAAAAGTAATTTTAGTATATAATGTATGATTGAATCAGGGACGTATGATTGAATGTACAAAATTTACCGGTAACTTTTGTATATTTCAGATTTTTTATGAGTAGCACCGTTTTGTCTGCACACATTGGGAAAATTGCGATATTTTGCTATTTCCCCATTATAGCTATCTTCGTTCGTTAAAGTTGATTTCTTTTGAAATTGTTGAAAACAATGATCGTTTTCAAATGTTCACATAGGTCTTTTTATAACACATTTTTAACATTTGCGATGTGTCTGTCGGAAATACTAAATTTTGCCACCCAGTCGAACTTTAACTTTTCACGAAAATCGCCAGTTTTTCACATGAGCACAGGTCAAGTGGTAATAGATAAAATCATGTTGTTTCTAAATCTAATTACCGGTAAAACAGTCAAACAATATTTTTATATTTCGTTTCGAAATTTGTTCATTGTTTGTAGAATAAATGCAAAAATGTGAGAGACTCAGCTCAGTGCAACAGATATTTGTACTTTCTTCATTTTTTTGTAATTATTGTTGTAACATTTAGGCAGGATTTCCTTTATTTTACGTATACACGTTTTGTTTACCAGGACATTCTAGAGCTCGTCATAAGGAGTTGGATTCCATCCTTGCTGAAGGCCTTGTGAAGGCCTCTAGTTTATTAATTGAGGTCCGTATGGTAAATGTAGTATGGTCTCCGTTGCATTTATACCTTATCTTCTCTTTTTATATATAGTGAGCTTTTATCAGCCTTCAGTGTTATTATGTTTCTACAGAGGCTGATGCGATGTATAGTTAGCTTTTATCAGCCTTCAGTGTTATTATGTTTCTACAGAGGCTGATGTGATGTATAGTTAGCTTTTATCAGCCTTCAGTGTTATTATGTTCCTACGGAGGCTGATGTGATGTATTGTGAGCTTTTATCAGCCTTCAGTGTTATTATGTTCCTACGGAGGCTGATACGATGTATAGTTGGCTTTTATCAGCCTTCAGTGTTATTATGTTCCTACGGAGGCTGATGCGATGTATTGTGAGCTTTTATCAGCCTTCAGTGTTATTATGTTACTACGGAGGCTGATACGATGTATAGTGAGCTTTTATCAGCCTTCAGTGTTATCATGTACCTACGGAGGTTGATACGATGTATTGTTTAGATATCCTTGTGATCTGATATGTTCGGGTAGGTCGTTCCAGAGGATGGCAGTACTATATCTGAATGACTGTTCACCAAATTTGTGGTTTTAACTCGAGGTAAATCTACATTATTAGAATATCTGAAAGACAAAAGACAAACAGGTGCTTAATTCGTATAAAATTTTAAAATTTTAAAATTTTTAATGTTTCATTTGTCATTGTTCTCATTCTTCTAAAATGGAGGGAGGGAACGTTGGCAATACTACGAAACTGTTCGTAAGTGCTGTCATAGTCACTGTAAGTGAAACGAAGTGCCCGCTCTTGTTTTTTTTTTTTCGATGTTTTATTGTATTGGTTTTAGAACAAAAATGCCAAGCCAAAGGGCAAAATTAAAATAAGATAATACTGAGGTAAGACAAATTGTAAGTTTGTTAAGCCGAGAGGGAAAAGATCCAATGCGTTTTAGAACATTTATCCGATAATTGCTGTGACGCCTTACGACATAAGCTTCTAATGTGACTATCAAAGTCCAACTGGTAATCATTGTTGATCCCAAGAAGGTTTACAACATCATCACATGAAATAATGGCAGAGTCTATATTTAATACATGATTATTTTTGTGTGTTTTGTTACAACAACTGCAAGGGTTAGCTTGCATACAATTTATTTTAAATAAACCAATTAAAACCATAAAAATATCATTTATGAAGACATTAAACAAGAACGGTCCAAGTAGGAATCCTTTAGGGACATCACTATTCACCCACTCACTAACAATACTCTAAATCTTAATCTGCAGTTTTCTATTAGAAAAGGTATTTTTTAAAAGATTTACTGAAGACGCGGATAATCCATATGCTGACCATTTGCACAATAAAATGTCATGTGGAGGGCAATCAAGTCCATTAATATTGCTGCAACAAAAAAATTTTTATCAAGTGCTATTTTCCAATCCTATAATAATCTCAATAAAGTAGTTTGGCAACCATGTCCTTTTCTAAAGGGACGTAAAAACATGAAAAATCTTATCAGAATATTCAGATAACTATTTGGACAAAATCTTTTCAAAAACTTTAGATAATATTGGAAGAATACTTCAAGGACGATAGTATTGTTTACCTCTAATGGATCTAATTTTTATACGACCACAAATTTGTGGTCGTATTATGGTATGATGCTGTTGTCGTCGTCGGCGTCGGCGTCTGTAGACAGCTAGGTTGGTTTCCACACAATAACTTTTGTTCTAAATAACCAATCCTTTTAATATTTTGGGACTTTGATAGTTGGTTCTAAATAAAGGTTGGTATTGATTTTAGGGGATCTAGCCTCACCCGTTTTTTGGGGAGGGGCCAAAAAGGGTTTTCCTCTTATTTGAATGCAAGATCTCTATTTCTTGTCCAATTTTGATGGTTTTTTTCTTTGTATTTCCCATGAAAAAGTC
>JAULBM010034501.1:0-10972 GCA_032357055.1 Geukensia granosissima
AGTTTTAATATTAAAGTGTTAAACCTAATTCGGTAAATTACGTTTTATTAACAATTTTCTGGTCTTTAGAGACAATGCCTTGTTCCGCTCCGCTCCAGGTTTTACTCCTCACACCTCACGAATCATCTCAAATCCATGAACAACCACATGTATGAATGTACTAAAATATGTTTGACAACGGCATATTTTTGGAAGAGGTCGAGTATTCACATGTTTAAATCCTGCCCAACCAGCAGAACTTAGAGTTCTTCCTCCTAGTGGAGCAGGCAACTAATCTCTCAGCCCCGGAAACACTTTGATGGTCAGGTATTAATGCATCCTACCCAAACAGGAGACTTAAGAAGAGAAAAACCTACTGGCGGAGATTCCGAACGTTTTCATTTCGAGGTCTTTTCGAGGGATTTTTGGTGGGGTCCGCATCGCTCACAGTTCTGTTTTTTAGTTTTTTTATTTATATATATTATGTTCCGTCATATCCCTGTTTTCGGAAATGACGTGTCTGTCGACTTTACCCTTTTGTCTCGTACTTCGTTTTTGTTTTTCCTTTTTTTTTCTTTTTTTTTCTTCCTCTAATTATGTAATTTGTTACTGCTGTGTTCTCTGTTTTCCAATAAAAACCACTGGCTACCGTCATTATTTTTGATTCCTCAATATTCCGTTATGAGACAACATTTCATTAGTTAACGGTATATGGACCCTCAAATCTTCGAGAAAATCACGAATGTTGTTGGAAACGTGTCGTTGTCTTATGATGATATTTACATTCGAAACGTAGCTGCACTCTAATTAATATTATATTTTGTAGTGATAACGTTTTTTTTACAAACAAACAGAAGTATTCTGTGTCAAATGGACTTATTGTGAGACTTCGAATTGACGCTTGCATAGTAACACGTATAGCCGTTTAAAAATTAACTGCAATGTGTCTTTAAAGAACCAGTAACTGATTACCCTTCCGTACCACCTGAGTTCACCCCGATTTTTTGGCGGGGACCGCAATGTTCATAATTTTTATAAAGTTTTATATGTATATATATATGTCACGTTCCGTCTTGTTCGTGTTCTTGAGATTGCCGTGTCTGTCGACTTTCCCCTTTTGTCTAGCCCTAAAGTTTACTCTCGCTTCCTCCTTTAAATGTGAAACCACTGCTTTTATCACACGTATGTGATGATTTATATTTTTCTAGACATATTTGATATATTGCTGTTAAGAATGTGCTAAATGTTGCTTAATAGCGATACTTTCATGTTATTAGGTAATAGTAGTGATTTCCTTTTTTCTGTGTCATGAGAGGGAGATACATGTAGTTCTTGAGATTTCAAAAATAATAAGCTTTAATGTTTTACAGAAATTTGCTGTATTTGCGAAAATTCGTAAACACTGCAAATAGTAAAAGGTCTAAAAGAAAATGCACTTAGTATTTTTCCCTGTCGTCGGATTTGGCTTCCCATTTCGGTTTGTCTGGATTTGAGTGCTTCTTTGCAATATTTGAATCTTGACTTTCTATGTTTAATTTCTAATGCTTCTGATGAGAGGTAACTCCTTGAAATGTACATATATCATACCTGAATTTTCCTTATTTTTCTAACATTGGTAATTTTGTATATTTACTTACATTTATTTTTTTTATTTTTTCTGAGATTTTAAAAAATGCTGATAACCTAAACGTAAGTGAAAGCAAAAATTTAAAAAACGCATGTTTAGCTTTTATTAAATACGTCAGCAACTGTTTGATTATAAATATAACAACATAGGAAACCCTCTGACTACGATTAAAGCCCTTAAAGATCTTAAATAAGTCAGAATGCAGACATTTTTCAATGTATGCCTTCAAAGATTGAAAGGGTAGATAATATCTTACAAGCTATAATAGAGCTAATATTGATGAGACTGTGCTGCATGAATTTATTATTACATATTATTCATACCCTTAATTCAGGGCATCTTGGCTGGGTGTTATTAATGTTGATACTGTTTTACTGACTACAAGGACTGTTTCGGCTATATTATGGCTGCAAGGTCCACATTAAGCAATGTTCCAGCTATATTGTTGATTCAAGGTCAACATTTAGCAATATTCGAGCTATGGTATGGTTCTCATGGCAATTAAATCATTTCTCAAATAGGGCAAAATCACCCCAGTAGGCAACAAATGGGAAACCGGTGTGAACAAACTAACCAAACTGATACCGCTAAATGCCCGGTTGTTTTAAAGGTGAAGAAAGTCCAAAATCTCATTGTAAAGGGATCTCTTTCTGATATATTATTCGATATTAAGCATTTTTTCTAAATTTCGGTGTTTTGTTTTATTTGAGGAATATATTAATGAATGACGTCAGTCGTGTTATTGCATCAGATGTTGTGGATGGTTAAAAAAAAAAACAGAATATCAAATTAATGAGCTTGATTGATTCGCGTAGACATTAAATTATGTTATATTTAACTATAATAATAAAGTTTAAAAGCCTTTTTTAATTTATAACAGATCTTGAACCCTCTAAATAAAATTGTCCGTCAAAGTGATCGGTAAGGTGTCATTTTAAACTATATTCAGAGTGATGCAGGTAATGAAACCCAACAGAGATAAAGTAATTATCAAATATCTTATGAATTGCAATGTTCATGGTACCGTTTAAAATTTTGTGTAACATTTTATGTTCATTCAGCATCCCACTTGATTTGATCTCAGTATATTAAAAAATCAATACGAGCAGCTCATTAAACTATTATGGTTGATTGACTCAACTACTGTCTTCTATAAAACTATAACAAAACATGTATTTTCAACAACAAAAAAGCAAAAAATGCCTTAATTTCCATTTATTATTTCTCTTCTCTTAACCTCGTTACAATGACTAAATATAATATTTATACAGAAAGTTAACGGAAATCAAATGGGCAGAAATAGAAGTCAATAGATACGGCAAATCTCGACATGATGACACAACACTACAAATGCAATAAATAAAACAAATGCGGACACAGAAACGTAGCGTGTGCGTGTGCACACAGTCTATCCGATAAAAAATCGTCCTGCGAGACAAAATATAAGAAAATAAACAAACCGATACACAAATCTAATGCAAGGTCACTGACTATATTAAGGTCGCTGATCCTACTTCCTTCACAATGTATTAACTAAGCGATTTACTCAATAGTCGCAAGTTCGGAACTATGTAAATAAGTTAATATGGGTACTTACCTTTGGCAGTATCCTTCACTTTTTTATTATTAAAAAATGAACTCGCTGAGTCACGCTGCTATGAAAAGAATGTAAGCTTTAAGGCAATTAGAGAAACTGAAATGTTGGAAATAACCATCAGATAGTAACTATACCCCTCTTAATTCCATACAAGCAAAACCCGTGAAGTAAGGGTAGCAATGAAAACAATTGTTTGATGACATAAATTTTCATCATATCGGAATGAAGGATCAGCAAACAGCAGAAGTCAAAGCGTAAAACCCAACCATCCTTAATTTACATTTAATTATATATATTGTAAAAACACAGTTTAGGCATGATCATTAAAAAACAATCAAATATATAGCGAAAATGTGATAGAACTGAATCATATTTATGATAATTTTAGATTATCGACATTGTAAGTAGTCAATCTTATTGAATGATCAAAGGGATTACCCATCCAACTTAGTTTTTATCAAGAATACATGAAGACCGGAAATAAAAAAATGAGATATAAAGTAAGGTTTCAGACACGACGGTAGTCCCAAGAAAAGTTGGATGACTCAATAAATTTTCCATCAGACTTGTAATTTCATTCAGAATACAAATTATTTGGGGTGGGATTTTTACTGGTTAAGACATTTCCTTAGTTTTCAGACTGAAGAGCGTAACCTGCCAACTGTGACGTCAATTAAATCACAAAATAATTTACACAATTGACCACTAGTGCAAAGAGTGATCAGGGTGTCCTTTCTACATACTTAATTCCCTATGGTATTTGCATTACAAATATTGTACTTGAACCATATGTGTAGTCTCACACCAGGTGAAACTATTCAAATTTCGAAACCTTTCGAAGAATCTCAATCACATGGAACATTTCAATTCTATAGTCGTAGTTGGGCGACAAAATAATCTTTCCTTAAGTCTCATGTGTTCTCCATCTCCAGAATTATCAAATTGTCAAACGTTTGGCACAATTAACAAACATACTGTAATTTTTTAGCCAAACGTCTTTTCTATGTACAGTTAATCCTGGATTTAACACCAAGATGAGCTTTCCTACCGTGGGGAAGTATGAAAACTAAAATCTTCGACATATTTTATATATATGCTTGTATGCTAAAAGTTTTCCTTGAACCATTTACACAAAAACTTTCCTTCCTATAGCTTACATTTATCTTAAAGATTACAATGTGGCAAGCCCTTTGGTCAATGTTAACATAACATTTCTTGTTACTGATTAATAGTCGTACAACACGGGCTTAATGTTATTTCAACAGCTTGCTTTAATTAATTGTTACATGTAGGTTCAGTATTCAATCAGCCATAATTTACTTTGTCCGCTGCATATTGTAGATAAAATAGCGTGAATTGATTGTAATGGATTGGTTGTACCGATGGAAATGCTATTTGCGTTTTGTTATAAGAAGCAATTCACCTTTTAAAGATCTGAAATTTTGGTTTGTATAGAAAATAAATTTCGGCATTGCTCCATTTTCTTCGTATTGAATTGACCCATATTTTGATTGTTATCGATTCACGCAAATCTGCTTTGCACTCTGTTTATTTTCCTAATGTTATAATGTCGTTTTTGTTTTCTGCCTCTCCATATATTTCAAAGCACTAGCACCTGTAATTCAGTTGGTTCCGAACAATCAAATGTAAAAATTCCAAGATTCCATGCTGTAGCATTCATAGGTTTTTTAAGTTTGTCTTAATAATGCATCACATAATGACTCTTTAAAAATATATTGTAAAAGTATTCGATTTTTATTATTTTTCGCATTGTATATATTTGCACATACATACAATGTAAATTCGGAGAAACAAAACTGTTTAAGGTTATTTATATACCTTTTTTAACGAAAATGTAACAAAACGTATATTACTCAGCCGGAAGTCTGTTAGGGTTTCATGTTTTAGAAAATTGCTCGATTTGCTATTTCCTGAAAAGAATTGCATGATTTGGTCCGTGTTTTAATGATTAATTGCATGTTTCTTTTAGTGCTCTCACGCGTAGCCTTTAGCTTGTCTGCACGTAATTTCGAGCTGTCATATTGCATTTAGCGTAAAAGACAATTTCACAATGAATATAGGAATACTTTAAGTGTAAGTCAAGGTATCATTTAAATATTCACTATGGCAAATGGCAAAAAATTTAGCACATGGAAAATATTTGATAATTTCCAGTCAAAAATTTCTTTTACCATCACTTAACATTTGAAAGCAATTTAATAATAACGTTTTCTTAAATAAACGTTGTATAAAAGGGTCAATAAGTGCAACGGTCAAAGATTTAATTCGTGTGTACGTTAGAATGTGCTAATTTGAACTCGAATGTTTCTTTATGTTAAACATTTAAAACTCTAATAAAAGCGAACATAAGAGAATTTGGGAAAAAGATAAACAGATATAAATGAAAACCTTTTTGTGTTAGTTACAGTTTGTTTAGACTTGTAATGTGTACTGTATTAAATCATACTTTATTTGGCAAAATTTCCACCACATTTAAGATGATTTCTGATATTTCATCCTATTTATATCAAGTTTTGTCCAAATGTCTCTTTTAAATATTGTTTTGTTTTTCATTCCAAATATGAAGCTCAAAAGAACGAACCGATTATATTTGTAATCATTTAGGCTTAAATTGTTTTGTGATGGATTTTTCATAGCTACAAGTATTATATTCAAATTACCTGTTGTAGATAAAAAAGGTTTAGTCCAGGAAACGTAACAAAAATTCAAGGATAATATCAATATGTCTTCTACAATTGTCCCCATGTTTTGGAACCCTGAACCTAATTAAAGATACTAAAGACTTCATTCACATTTGTAATTATTGCCATTCTATATTAAAAGTAAAAATGTAAACTCAAAAATGTAAAAGAGTCCAAGAAATGTGTCAAATTAGAATTGAGCCCATATTGGCTCTTTGTTTGGATCTATCTAATTGCGTAAATTTAGAGTAAACCCCTTAAAGCCCCGGGTTACAAAATAAAAATTTAAAAATTTAATTGCGTATCAACACGTTTTGTCCATCAATTCTATTATAAAATAAAAACCCATCAATTCAAAAGATTAGGAAGCGTTTCTGTCACATGGCTTGAATAGTATTTGACAATATTGGGTCCCTGGTTGCACATCTTGACCAAAAAATAAAAATTCTGAAATCTTTTTGCCCATCTACATTTTTTAAAATACGAAAATTCTATTACAAAATTAAAACCGTAAGAAAAATGTAGAAGTCATAAGGAAAGTTGGAGTGACGGACTGATGAAGACAACTATAATATGCCCGGGACGCACTGTCTTTCGATAATGTGGGATAACTAAATATAAGACTCAGTGATATATTTTTGTATATAATCTATAATCTACAAATAGACATTTTTGCGTCAAAATGAGTTGGTTCTACTGTCTTTGTCTATATTAATCTTTCATGACAATAATCTCTAGGTGACAAATTACTGAGTGAAAACACAAAGTATGCATCTAATAGAGCTAAGCCATCTTCCAATGGCGTTCCATGTTCACTCTTTCGTGTTATAGGCGATGATTTGTAAATGATAACGTTTCTACGTAATATTATGTGCAGCTCTATCATGCTTATTTCTTCGTTAGATTTGGTGTCGATCGTAAGAACCACCGATTTGTTTCCGCAATGCTATTTTTTAACCAAAAAAGATATTATTCCAATATTTTAACATGTTAAAGACATAGCAACGTTTTTCATAGTCCTATGAAAATTGATGTATGCCTTCAATCGTAAAACCAACCGAACGATTTTTGGAAATGTTTCAAACGTGAATAAACATTCAAAACACTGAGTCTTACATTTTTACCGCGGGAGATAACACCGGAAATTGTGCTTAAGTAGCAGTCTTTACAAAATTCATACAATATCAATTGTGAAGTGATACATGGTGTGAAAGAAGCCACCAATCTGTAGTTGATTTTTCAGACTGCACGCCTCATATTATAACACGATTGAAGCCTTTCTCAGTCAATGAGAAAATCATATACTCTTGCTTATAAATATAGAATATATTCATTTTCGTCATTACATTTGAAAAAGGTATGGCTAGACTTTGTTTAGCCAAATTCTTATAAGTAAATGGTAGATAATGGTTGAAGGATGATATTGGAGGATAGTTTATTAATAAAAATCGGAAGTAAAAAAAAACATTTGAAAAAAATCTATCCGGAATACATCATTAGCATTTTGTCACAAAAATGTGTGTTTCAGAACTCATATAAATAGCCATCTGACAAAAACCCTTAAATCGGACTCTTTTGTAGCTTGAAGTAACATGATAAGATTTGCGTAAAAATTTTAGGCATTCTGGTTCATAGTTTGTGCATGCCATTCTCCAAACTTGAATTTTTGACAAAGAAAATGACAATATTCCACTTTAATGACCAAGTGTATACATTTTTTTCTCTAAGAATCAACTAAATCAAGAGCGACTTCTCTTGCAAATGGTCGTTTTCGTGTACCTTCTATGTAATTAGCTCACCTGGCCTTTTCTCATCACTTTGCGTCCGTGGTATGTCGTCGTCGGCGTAAACTTTTCACATTTTAATCAACTCCTCTGAAATGGCTACGCCAATTTTAACCAAACTTTTGGTGGAAGGTTCCTATGATAGTCCTCTTTAAAATTTGTGTTCGGTTTTGCCGGGCACCATCCAATATGGCCGCTATGGCTCGACATAGTTTAACATTGGACCCTATGGGAATTTTACATTTTCGTCAACTCCTTTGAAAATGCTAAGCCAGTTTTAACCAAACTTTGGAGGAATAGACTTTGGATGGCCCTCTTTAAAAGTTATGTTTGGTTTGGTAGAACTATGCATTAGGGCAATCATGGCCAATCATAGTTTAATATTGGACCCTCTGGGAATTTGCCACCATGGCCACCATGGCCAGACGTTGCCAAAACAACTTGTCAGGTGAGTGATTACAGGCTCCTTGGAGCCTCTAGTGATAATTCTTTGGAATAGTTGGAAAAGATTCCGTGAACTAGCAAGAAAAACATCTGTCTTGACATACTTCACCAACATGCTGAGCCAGATTTTTAATGTGCTAGCTCAGGAAACCAACAGATTGCAGGAACATGTGCCACTTTACCTAGATAAATGATTCTGACTGGAGCTACCATTCTTTACTCTTACTCCTAAATGCTGCCTGCTTAGTATAGAATCAGCAAATGACTCAATTTAAATATCTTTATTTTGACCCAGAAGGGGATTGAACCCACCTTCTGCACTTGAGGCGAGCATGCTTACCATTACACCACCAAAGCGGTAAAAAAATTATGTTGAAGAGATTGATCTAAGGGGCCCAGTGTTTTTGATGGAAACAATTGAGGTTGTTTTTAATTATTTAGTTATTTAGGCCAGACGGATAGTTATGTTTACTTATTTAAAATGAGGGTGAGCTCAGGTGCTCTGGAAGAGTAAGGAGCTCATGCTTCTATAGTGGCACTTAAATCCCCTTTATTGAAAAAATTCATTATTTGTTGAGACAAATGCTTGACAATTCATACCCGTAGCCAGGGGGGGTTGGAAGGGTTCGGACAACCCCCCCCCCTCCTTGAAAACCAATAAGCACTGTTAAACTCACAATTCAGACTGAAGTCTGACTAATAAAGTCTAAAAATCAGGACTTTCTGAACTGCAAAACAGTGACAGGTAATGGTCTTATTGAAGAAATTTGCACCATATAACCCAGACCTTTGCCGTGAAGTCGGTTTGCGAGTTGACATAAACCCCTTTTGAAAATTTCTGGCTACGGGCATGCAATTTAAATTTGGCACTAGTCGTTAATTTTAGTTTCCAGGCTTCAGTTTCATAAAACATTTCATCAAGTTTCTCCTTAACTAAAAAACCCAACTAATCAGATGACAGCATTTCAAATATTTGAGAAAAATCAAGGATTTGAGGAAAATCTCAAATTGAGATGTTTTATAAAACATAAGCCAAATCTATATAGGTTGGCACAAGATAATCTTTACAAACAGGGCAATTAACTGAATTGAAAAGCACATCAAAATTCACCATATTCTTAAGAACATTGGTTAAGGTTACACTACACTAAATCTAAAAATAGCATAGTGCCATATAGTCAAAAGCTAGGAGTAAATAAACAGCAAGGGCTAACTTTAACTTTTAATTAATCTGATGTAAACAGTCTTAACTGCATCAGTTTTAGAATGTAAAATGAAGAAATGTGGAAGAAAGACAATAATTCTAAATTTATTGAAATTGGTGACATAATTTGTTTTCTAGAAAGGCGGGCTAAAATTTTGTAAATTTTGACCTTGTGAACAAGGTTGAACTGACGGGTCATTAGGTCAATCAGCTGAAAATTTCTTAAATGACATTAAACCTTCCATGCAGTTTTAATATGTTGTGTCTGGGTCCTGGCACTTTTAAAAAAAATAGGTGTCACTGAAACTGAACTTCAGGTAAACAAATTTTTAGCAAAAATGTTATAACGGCCATGCAACTATGCAACTATGGAGTTTGATTTACTCTTGTTTAGCCTTAACTTGAATTTTGTTGTGTGGGATCGATTTAATTATGACAATGTATTATCGGTTGTATCCAGCAAAAATCTAGTCTGCAACACATATATCATCCTGTATCCTTAGTTGTTCAATAAGATAATATTTCACCTTGTAATCAGAAATTGATTAGTTGAAAGGTATGGAAACCTTTGATATTTTAATTGATCTTTGTAGCCTTTTATGTTAAATTTGCTAGTCAAATGGATTTTATGAGCTACATGTTCAATTTAAACAATAAAGACTTTATAATATAGCAAATATTTGTATACAAGTAATAATTATTTATATATTGTTTGTGTATATTATGTATATTATAAATGTTAATTTTAAGGTCAAGGAATTTTTCTTGGTCAGAAAAATGGAGAATTTTTGGATGGAAATGGATGCAAGAAATTTCGATGTTAAAAGATTTCCTTACCATGTATCATGGAATCCCCCCTTAAATATAATAAGATAAATAACAAAAAAGATTGATGTTAATATTCATAATGATAATATTTTTCAGTTATAAAGTTTTTATTGAAGAAACAAAGAACTTAAAATTTCTCCCATGGAGACTAGCTAATGCAGGCAGTGTATTTTTGGACTAAAATTAAGTCTTTTTAGATGTAAATCTACATTTGCCCACATGTAGACTTAAAATTGGAAAGGCATCTTTTTAAAAGAAAAACTTCTTGTCTTGTAGTCCGGAAAATATAGTCTCATAATATTTTATCAATAAAACCATATATGTATATATATATATACCATATCTTCTCGTATTGAGCGCCAAGGAGACCTTAAGAATTAAACAACGGACGTTTATTAGAATCAGCAAAATATGGATTTCTTTTATTATAAGTCTGGCCAAAAGTATTTTTTGTTTCTTAAGTTTAAACCCCCCCCCATGACCCAGTAGTAATTAATTCTAGTTTCCTTCCCTTAGACTAAATATCTCTCAATATCAACTTGCTGTTTTCTCAAAGAATTTTTGATTTTCATTGATTTTCATTCTTGCAATATCAGGAGTTAGCTGGCATGCTTTAGGACTTTATTTAAAGGTCAGGTGTGGGGCACTTACATTGGTAGCCATTGCTAATCATATTTTTACAATCTTTATAGTCAACTTTCAATGTCTCACCAAGGTTCAAAGTAAAATGTTTTTATGCCCCCGCCTTTAGGCGTTGGGGGCATTAAGTTTTACCCCTGTACGTACGTACGTACGTCCGTCAATTTT